>QJPP01007286.1:600000-830934 GCA_003996215.1 Jaltomata sinuosa
TTTTCAAATATGTAACAAAATAAAAAAAAAATAAGATAAACAAATTAAAATGGAGAAAGTATAAGAGGAAATATTCAAGCAAAAGACAAATTGTTTTAGTTCATGTATTGTGAAAAACAAAATCAAGACAATATTTTAGTATCATTCTCAAAAAGTAAAAGACATTAACAATTATTAGCTTAATATAAAATTACAACTTAATGTGATAATCTACACAAATACCTTTTAATATTTTTTGAGTCAAAATATATACAATCTCCTCTAGTTTATGAGTAAACGTAAATAAAATTAATTATTTAAGAAGATAAGATTATACATACATACATACATATATATATATATATAATGTCCCTCATGTGGAATAAGACTTTTGTGGATCTTGAGAAAAATTTGGATTCTTCTAGAATTTTATTTTGATCATTAATTGTACAATTATAGTATTGCCCTTAAATAAAGTTAGATTTACTAAAATGCTCTTGTGGATCTTGAGAAAGAAATAGATTCTTCTACAATTTTATTTTGATCACTAATTACACAAATAAGGCTTTCGTGGATCTTGAGAAAGAATTGGATTCTCCTAGAATTTCATTTTGATAATTAATTATACAATCATATTTTTGCCCTTAAATAAAGTTAGAATTACTAAAATGCTCTGTGGATCTTGAGAAAGACATAAATTCTTCTAGAGTTTCATTTTGATCATTAATTATACAATTTTAATTTTGCCCTTAAATAAAGTTAAAATTACTAAAATGCACTTGGTCGTCCATCTCAGGACTCTTCTATATAAAAATGAGAAAACTACATGGCATGACATACTTAAGCCCTTAATTATAATCCATAACAACACTTTCAAAAAATTACTATCCACAATAATATAGCAATATTTTGATCAGGCTCATCCATAAATCCAAATATCATTAGAAGAGTTTCATTATGTAATCACCCTTGCCTCTAGCAGCCTCAAGTCATTTATAGCTTGCTGGGAAGTCACGACCCGATTTCTCAGGTCATGATGGAACCTACAATCCCCCAGTAGGCGAACCAATCCCCGTAGCCCGGAACGGTTAGTAATGGGCTACTACCTAACCAAAACGCACCAACAAGCAGAAATAAGCGGAAGCAGAATGTAAAGGTAGACAAAGCGGAAAAAACACCCGAATATAAACATAAAGGAAGCTACACCAACCCCAAGACTTGATATCGACAGTGCAAAAGTTTCTAATAGTGTACAAGTGCTTGAAGTAACAAAAAACAAAATAATTTGTCTCCGAAAGTACAAGGAGTAACAGTGCCAAAAGATGAGATACGGTCAAGCCTCAACCATCAGGCGCTCACCCTAGTCTCGAATATCCACACTCTGCATGAGTCTCCAATGCGATCAATGGTGAAAGCTCAACTAATATCTGCACAGAAAGTGCAGAAGTGTAGTATGAGCACCAAAACAACGGGTACTCAGTAGATATCATCGGCCAACTGAGCGCATATAAGATATAAAAACAGTAAATAACAGATAGGAAGAAAGAAGTCACTGTAGCAATAAAGGAAGAACAAGGAGCTAGCACAGAGAATAGGCAACCAAAAGCTACAAGTAAAACATGCTGGCACAGAGGATACAATTACACAGAATCACAGGTGAAGGAAAGGAGAACGCACTTGGGGTCTTTGCACAACAATACAAGTAAGAAAAGAGAGAGAGAGAGTTGAGAAAATAGTGGTATACTTGTAACCTCAAGTAAGGGAAAAGACGCAAGGCAGTCTAACATACTCAAAATGGAATCAACAAGTATAAGGAAATCGTAACACAAATCCAATCACATGATAGAATAACAAGGAATTCACCTCACAAGTACAAGCCTAGGATGGAATAACTAACCCACAATAACCAAGATATACCACTCAACTCCCGACAAGAAAAGTACCAGAATCTCATACTCTGCTCAAAAGGCCATATAAAAGTGCCTCAATAAGATAGGGTTCGCTAGCCCTCTCAATAATAAGAAATTCCACAACCGGAGCCTCAACAGGTTAACCATTACTAATCCTTCGATAACTGAGTGCCAAAACAAGCTCTAAATAAATACAGGAGTGAATGTAGTCTACCTACAGTCCCAACGGTCGTTCATACAACCGAGGAACGCAATCACGTGAAAACAAACCCTCCAGCCGCCCATACAACCGGAGAGTACACTAAACACACAGCAAACAAGGGTGGAATCAATCCATGATATGATATGATATGAGAGTAACCGGTATGTTCCCCCTCTGGTACCCCGCGGGTTCGTATAGAGGCAGGACCTATGGAAGGCTCTTTCCCGTATACCTCTCCTCTGCCGTACACCTCTCCTCCTGGCATGAGTTAGCCTGTAGCATGTGACCCAAAAACAACAGGGGTCCATGGAGGTCTACCTCTCGACCACATACAAAAACTCAATCTCAAAACGTGTCCTCCAGAATCATGTCCGGGGTCAAGCCAGTGGCTAAGTATCAAATGTAGCTCAAAACTCAAAATCTCATAGTACATGCCTGGCTCTGACCCGGGTCTAAAACAGTAGTAGTAATCTAAAAAGACCCTCTCACAGGGTGCCCGAGGTATACTCGAGTCTAAATCTGTGATAAAAGTCTCAGTAATCCCCTTCAAGGGTGCCCGGAGTGTAGCCGCGTCTAAAACTGTAGTAAATCAAGTCTAGTGCGTTGCTCTCTAGTATCAGTAATAAAATCAAGTCTGGTGCTCTGCCCGGCAGATACTAATACCAGTAATAAAATCAGTGCAAACACATCCAAAAATCCCATTTTCTATCATCAACCATACCAAAAATGGGCCCCCGGGGCCATGCAAGTTTAGGAAAACCGTCTGAGTGGCTCGCATCCAAAACTGTAGTAAAACATGTAGGGGAACACCTTTTTCATGGATGATATGCTCGCACACAAATATAACATTAGCCCAGCGGCTCACAACAATTCCTATAAGCCCTGCACAAGCTCAGCAACTACTCAGCAGACATAACCATCCTAAAAGGATAATCTCTATGTCCGGGACTCGTAGACATTCCCCAAATAACCCACCATCTATGTTCCAGAGTCAATGCAAGGCCGCACAGGACTACAAGGGTAATATACCATACTACACGAATACTACAAACAGCGCATAAAATAAATGGATGAACAAGGCGGAGGAGGTGTGGGGTACCAACCTATAACAACCCACTCAAGGATGTTAATTAATGCAGTTATAGCCTATATACACAGAGTCTAGGTAGGGAAAGACATAACCTACCTGTCGTTCGACGAATAGCTGCGAGGACGGTGTCGTCCAGGCACGAACTGCTCCGGGAAGCTCTATTTTGAAAAACTAATATCAAAACAGTATCTATACGTCAAAATAAGACTAACAATACCCATAATGCCATAAGCACAACTAGGTCAAAATTCGGGTCACAAATGGGCCCGTGGGCCCTGCAACCCAAAACCGGAAACGAAAAATACACATGTGTTCCTTACCATCCTGAAAGCACATGCTCAAAAATTGAGCGGAAACGAACAACAATTGGGGCTCAAAACAGCCCGCTCAAGCCACGAATTTAAGATGGAAAGTTTCAAGGAATAACCAGAAATTGGACAAGAAAGTTTACCAAAAGAACGGAAATTGAGGCCAACACGGGTAATCCTTCAAGCCCAATTGCATGCACAAGTTGGAGGGGCAGAATCTACATAATATTCCACGCTTGGGTCATGGGCATCAATGGAGGTTTATGCAACAATGGAGGAAATTGGTTTTGGGAAGAAGAGGACCTACCAATAACCGAAGGATCGCGAATTATCTATGAACAATTGACCTCCCCAAGGTTAGGACTGAAATGGAGAAATTTAGAGAGTGATTTAGGTACCAAGGAGTTGAGGGAAATGAAGAAAAATGGCTGGAAAAGCGAAGGCCAAAGAATTATATAGTTGTTGGTCGCTGGTCAGTACTATCGCGCTAAAGGAGTGCGATCGCGTGGAAGGAAAAGTCCCAAACCAGCGCTATCGCACTACATGAGCGCGATCGTGCTGAAGGATAAATCACAGGCCAACACGATCACGCTCGGCCACCAGAACCAGAAAACACTAGCAACAGCCAAAACTTCTACGGGGCATTCCAGGGACGATCGGAACCCGATGCTCAAAAACCAATAGTGCTATTAGAGTGTAAACGACGTTCTGGACTCAATAGAATTGACAAAAATTCCATACGAGGTCGTTTCGGAGAAATGTTGACCCTAGTCAACACTTATCACAACCAACCAAACAACCAAAATGAGCCCGGCTCACCCGGTGCCTGAACCAACCACCTACCTAACCCAAACTCGGCGTTCCAGAGCTAATGGCACTGACAGAATTTCCATCCGAGGCCGTCTTCTCTGAAAGTTGACCAAAGTCAACCAAACCAGCCCAACTGGCCTGAAAACATAGAACGAAAGAGAATTCCAAGCTGAAAAGCTCCCAAATCCCAACCAAAGGTCCCTCTAGACCAAAGTCCATGCTCCGGAGCTAACGGAACTGTCTGAATTTGATTCTGAGCATGTTCACCAAGAATGTTGACTGAAGTCAACAATTTCAAAAGTTAAAAGCTCTAAAATAAGGAATGGCCAAAAGGACCAAGCAAATGGCCCGGGTATCGAACTACCGGTCCCCACAAGTCATAAATGACTTGGGGCCGCTACGGGCAAGCTCTAACGGTACAAGAAAGGCAAAAATGTGTAAATGACCGGAAGGGTCATTACATCATCCACTACTAAAAAGACTTTCATCCCCAAAACTCAGGAAGGAAGGATGGACTAAAGATTAAAAGAACAGTGGGACACAACCCGCACTACTCTCTCAAACAACCCGGGTAGCCTCATCGGTCGGACGGCACCCAACAGAACAGAACCAACGAAGGCAATCAAGCCTAAACTCCTTACTAGCCAAGCTAGATTCCAAACTCAACCTCCAAAACTCAAAAGGTCTGCCAACCCAAACTGAACCTCGAGATCCTTAACCAGGAACGACCGACACAACACCAAAACCAGAGAAGCAAGGCAACCAACACACAACACTCGAATCTTCAAAACCACAACCAAGTTTGCCCGAAAATCCCACAACCCAAAACTCTAACTCATGAACTCGCTAATCCGCAAATCTCTTTTATCCTAAACAGAACCCTTTCACACCATAACCAGAGGTTGCATACAAGTCGAACACTCAACCACCATCGAAGGATACTCTGAAACACTGGAAATACATAGCCTTCACTATTACTCTACCACGAACGAGGTCACCCTTTATACTCAAGTTCTACCAAAGTCAAGCTAAAGTCTACTAAATTTTGCCATCCAAGATAACAACCCATAGCAGGTCCTCAAAAACTGGAGTTACATAACCCAACTGACCATCAAGCAACGGAAGAACACTTTTGCCAACACCAAACTTGCTAACTGAACCCAACTGATCAACCCATCTGAATCCGACTGAAGTCTGCACACCAAAGTAAGGAAGGACATAATCAATGCATGATATGATATGATGTGACAGTAACCGGTATGTTCCCCCTCTGGTACCCCGCGGGTCCGTATAAAAGTGGGACACATGGAGGGCAATTTCCCGTGTACCTCTCCTCCGCCGTACACCTCTCCTCCTGGCATGCGTTAGCCTGTCGCCTGTGGCCCAAAAACAACAGGGGTCCATGGAGGTCTACCTCTCGACCACATACAAAAACTCAATCTCAAAACGTGTCCTCCAGAATCAAGTCCGGGGTCAAGCCAGTGGCTAAGTATCAAATATAGCTCAAAACTCAAAATTTCATAGTACATGTCTGGCTCTGACCCGGGTCTAAAATAGTAGTAGTAATCTAAAAAGACCCTCTCACAGGGTGCCCGAGGTATACTCGAGTCTAAATCAGTGATAAAAGTCTCAGTAACCCCCTCCGAGGGTGCCCGGAGTGTAGTCGGGTCTAAAACAGTAGTAAATCAAGTCTAGTGCTCTGCTCGGTAGAGACTTATATCAGTAATAAAATCAAGTCTGGTGATCTGCCCGGCAGAGACTAATACCAGTAATAAAATCAGTGCAAAAACATCCAAAAATCCCCTTTTCTATCATCAACCATACCAAAAATGGGCCCCCGAGGCCATGCAAGTTTAGGAAAACCGTCTGAGTGGATTGCATCCAAAAATATAGTAAAACATGTAGGGAAACACCTTTTTCATGGATGATATTCTCGCACACAAATATAACATTAGCCCAGCGGCTCACAACAATTCCTATCAGCCCTGCACAAGCCCAGCAGCTACTCATCAGATATAACTAGCCTAAAAGGATAATCTCTATGTCCGGGACTCGTGAACATTCCCCAAATAACTCTATGTTCCAGAGTCAATGCTAGGCCGCACAGGATCACAAGGGTAATATACCATACTACGCGAATACTACAAATAGCACATGAAATAAACGGACGAACAAAGAGGACAAGGTATGGGGTACCAACCTATAACAACCCACCAAGGATGTTAATTAATGCAGTTATAGTCTATATACGCAGAGTCTAGGTATGGAAAGCCATAACCTACCTGTCGTCCAATGAATAGCTGCGGGGATGGCATCGTCCAGGATCGAACTGCTCCGAGAAGCTCTAATTTGCAAAACTAATATCAAATTAGTAATCTATACGTTAAAACAAGACTAACAATACCCATAATGCCATAAGAACAACCGGGTCGAAATCCAGGTCACAAATGAGCCCGTGGGCTCTGCAACTCAAAACCGGAAATGAAAAACACGCATGTGTTCCTTACCATCCTAGGAGCACATGCTCAAAAATTGAGCAGAAATGGACAACAATTGGGGCTCAAAACAGCCTGCTCAAGCCAAGAATTTAAGATTGAATTTTTCAAGGAATAACAACAAATTAGACAAGAAAGCTTACCAAAAGAACGGAAATTGAGGCCAACACGGGTAATCCTTCAAGCCCACTTGCATGCACAAGCTGGAGGGGCATAATCTACACAATATTCCACGCTTGGGTCATGAGCATCAATGGAGGTTTATGCAACAATGGAGGAAATAGGTTTTTGGAAGAAGAGGACCTACCAATAATCGAAGGATCGCGAATTATCGATGAACAATTGACCTCCCCAAGGTTAGGACTGAAATGGAGCAATTTAGAGAGTGATTTAGGTGCCAAGGAGTTGAGCAAAATGAAGAAACATGGCTGTAAAAATGAAGGCCAAAGAATTTGATAGTTGTTGGTCGCTGGTCAGCGCTATCGCGCTAAAGCACTGAAGGAAAAGTCCCAGACCAGCGTTATCACGCTACAAGAGTGTGATTGTGCTAAAGGAGAAATCACAGGCCAGCACAATCATGCTAAGGGATCACGATCGCGTTGAAGGCCACCAGAACCAGAAAATACCAACAACAGCCAAAACATCTACGGGGCATTTTGGGCATGATCGGAGCCCGATACTCAAAAACAAATAGTGCTATTAGAGTGGAAATGACATTTTGGACTCAATAAAGTTGATTAAACTTCCATACTAGGTTGTTTCGGAGAAATATTTACCCAAGTCAACATTTATCACAACCAACCGAACACCCAAAATGAGCTCGGCTCACCCAGGGCCCGAACCAACCACCTACCTAACCCAAACTCAGCATTTCGGATCTAACAACACTGACATAATTTCCATTCGAGGCCGTCTCCTCCGAATGTTGACCAAAGTCAACCAAACCAGCCCTACTAGCCTAAAAACACAGAACGAGAGAGAATTCCAAGTTGAAAAGCTCCCGTATCCCGAACAAAGGTCCTTCCAGACCAAAGTCCACACTCTGAAGCTAACAGAACTATCAGAATTTGATTCCGAGCACATTCACTAAGAATGTTGACTGAAGTCAACAATTTTAAAAGCTAAAAACTGTAAAACAAGGAATGGCTAAAAAGACCAAGTAAATGGCCCGGGCATCAAACTACCGGTTCCCGCAAGCCATAAATGACTTGGGGCCACTACGGGAAATCTCTAACAGTATAAGAAAGGCAAAAATATATAAATGACTTATAGGGTCATTACATAGGACTGGTAGTTCGGTGCCCGGGCCATTTGCTTGGTCTTTTTGACCGTTCCTTGTTTTAGAGCTTTAGGCTTTTAAAATCGTTGATTTCAGTCAACATTCATGGTGAACATTCTCAGAATCAAATTCCGACAGTTCCGTTAGCTCCTAAGCGTGGACTTTGGTCTAGTGGGACCTTTGGTCAGGATCCGGGAGCTTTTCAGCTTGGAATTCTCTCTCATTCTGTGTTTTCAAGTCAGTTGGGCTTGTTTGGTTGACTTTGGTCAACATTCGGCAAAGACGGCCTCGATGGAAATTCCGTCAGCGTTGTTAGCTCTAGAATGCTGAGTTTGTGTTAAGTAGTTGGTTGGTTCGGGTCCCGGGTGATCCGGGCTTATTTCGATGTTTGGTTGGGGTTGGTTAGTGTTGACTTGGGTCAAAATTCCTCTGAGACGACCTCCTATGGAAGTTTCGACAATTCTGTTGAGTCTGGAATGTCGTTTCCACTCTAATAGCACTATTGGTTTTTGAGTATCTGGTTTTGATTGTGCCTAAAATTCCCCGTAGAAGTTTTTGGCTGTTGCTGGTTTTTCATCTTCCGGTGGCCTTCAGCGCGATCGCACTCCTGTAGCGTGATAGCGCTGGTCAGGGATCCTTCCTTCAGCATGATCGCGCTCGTTTTGTGCGATAGCGCTGACTAGCGACCAACAACTATATAATTCCTTGGCCTTCAATTTTCCAACTTGTTTCTCATACTTTTCCCAACTCAAAACTCCAAGTTCTGCCACCAAATTGCTCCCATCAGTCCTAAAGCTTGGAGAATACATCAAATCATTGGGAAATCCTTTTTCCTCGTGGTTGGGTAAGTTCTTCTTCCCCAAAATTTATTTTTCTCCATTGTTGCTACCACAATTTTTGTTGATTCTAAAAGGTTGGAACTACTTGTAGTAACTGCATTCTTGATCTTTGCATGATCGTGGTTTTAGAGTTACTCACCTCCTTAGCTTGCCTTCTCATTGTGGTAAGTATCTTTTGACTAATTTCTGAATTTATTCCTTGAAATTCCACCTTTAATTCTTGACTTGATGGGGCTGTTTTGAGCCCCAATTATTGTCCGTTTCTGCTCAAATTTTGAGCATGTTCTCCCCGGATGGTAAGGGACACGTGTGTTTTCTTCTCTTCCGTTTTCAGATTACGAGGCCCACGGGCCCATTTGTGACCCAAATTTTGACCCAATTATGTTTTATGGCATTATGGGTGTCGTTATTCTTGTTTCAACGTATAGATTATTGTGTTTATAGTACTTTTATGATTTAGAGCTTCCTGGAGCAGTTCGAGCCTGGACAACGCTAATCTCGCAGCTGGTCGTCGGATGGTAGGTAGGTTATGACTTTCCCTACCTAGACTCTGCGTATATAGAATATAATTGCATTAATTAGCATCCTTGGGTGGGTTGTTATAGGTTTGTACCAAGACCTTGTCCGCCTTTTCTATCCATTTATTTCGTACATTGATTGTAGTAATTGTATCAGTATTTTATATTACCCTTGTGGTCCTGTGTGGCCTTGTATTAACTCTAGAACATAGATGGTGGGTTATTTGGGAATGTCCGTGAGTCCCGAACATAAATATATCCGTTTAGGCTGGTTATGACTGTTGTAAAGCTGTTAAGCCTGTGCAAGGCTGATAGAAAATGTTTGTGAGCCATTTTGGGCTACTCTATTGTTTGCGAGCATATCATACATGAAAAGGTTTTCCCTGGATGTTTTACTATATATTTGGATTCGGGCCTACTATAAATGATTTTTTGAACTTTGCATAGCCCCGAGGGCCCGTTATCAGTACATGACTTTGAAAGGTCTTTTAAAGTGACTTTTACAAAACCTCTCAAAGTAGAGGGGATATCATGATGATTTGATTACTGGCCTTCATTCTGATACTAGGCTCGGCTGGACCCTAGCACTAGACGTGGGGTTCTACGTATTTAGACCCGGATATGAGCTGGGCACCCTGTTTAGGGATTTTGATACTTGACTTCTGTCTTAGACTCGGATATGCTTCGGGAACCCTCGATGAGGGTTATCGAGATATGATTACTAATTTAGACCCGAATACACTTTAGGAACCCTTTGATGGGGCTTATGATATTACTTCTACTGATTTAGACTCGAATTGAATCTGAGCAAGTACTACGAGATCCCGATTATTGAGATATTTGAGTTTCGTGTTTGTACATGGTCTATGAGTAGACCTCCATGGACCCTACCATTTTGGACCAAGTGCTACAGGCCGACAATGACCGAAGGGAGGGGATATACGGCGTAGAAGAGGTACTTGGGAATGTCCTTCCATGGATCCCACCTTTATTGGACCTTTGGGGCACCAGAGGGGGTAACATACGGCACTACAATCACACTTGGTTCTAGATTCATCATATCATATCATTATGCATATTTCACTCGGATTCCACTCTTGTTTGCTGTGTGTTCAGTGTACGCTCTGGTTGTATGGGCGGCCAAAGTGTTTGTTTTTACTTGATTGCATTCCTTGGTTGTATGGGCGGCCATTGGGACTGTAGGTAGATTATATTACTCTCTGTCATTTTATAGAGATTGTTATAGTCATTGGTTATTGGTGGAAAGGGTGAGTTTTAGCCTATTGAGGCTTTGAGTTTGGGCTTGAGTATTGAGGGGCTAGGGAGTCCTATATCTTTGAGGCATTATTGTGTGGCCTTCTGAGTGGATTTTGGGTTTCAGTTCCTTTTTTATATGTTCATTTGAGTAGAGACTCTTGGTTCTTATGGCTTAGTTATTTCATTCTAGGTTATAAATTATGAGATTGATCCATGTTTATGATTATCTTGAGAGTGTGTGGTTTTTAGTATGATTCTATTATTGTATGGCTTCTAGTTGATTATGTTGGCCTACTTCCTTTCCTTCCTTTTTACTTGAGGTTACCGGTATACTGCCATTTTCTCAACTCTCTCTCTATTTACTTATATTGTAGTGCAAGGACTCCAGGTGCGTTCTTCTTTCCTTCACCTGTGATTCTGTGTATTTATATCTTCTGTGCTAGCATTGTTTGCTTATAACTCTTGGTTGACTATTCTCCGTGCTAGTTCCTTATGCTTTCTCTATTTCTTCTGTGACTGCTTTCTTGCTATCTATTATTTAAAGTTTTTATATCTTATATGCGCTCAGTCGGCCGATGATGCCTACTGGGTACCCGTTGGTTAGCAATTAGTGCTCATACTATACTTCTATATCTTTTTGGTGTAGATATTAGTTGAGCATTCATCATTGATCGCGTTGAAGACTCGTGCAGATTTTTTGATATTTGAGACTAGGGTTAGCGTCTGACAGTTGGGACTTGACCACATCTCATCTTTTGTACTGACACTCTTTGTATATTCGGAGACGGTTGTACTTATCTTTTGTTACTTCTAGCACTTGTACTCTATTAGAAGCTTCTGTATTATCGATACCAAGTCTTGGAGTTGGTGCAGTATCATTTCTATGTATATTTTTGGTTGTTGCTTCCGCGTTATCTTATCTTTATATTATGCTTCTGCTTATTTCTGTTCATTGTGCGTATTTGTTAGGTAGTAGTTCGTTACTAACCATTCTGGGCTACGGGAATTGGTACGCCTATTGAGGGGTTGTAGGTGTCATTATAACCTAAGAAATCGGGCCGTGACAACTTGGTATCAGAGCTCTAGGTTCACCGGTGTCGTGGTGAAGAATCAATTGTCTAAATAAAGTCTCATGGATTGGTACGATGACGTTCGTATCCTATTGTGCGTTCCTGGATCTATTGACTTCTAAACTTTGGTTGTTTCATTCCTTCTCAGATGCCTAGGACGTGTTTGACAATGGGTGATGTCGAGGCTTCTGTGCCTGTTGCTTTAGTGCTTTCGTCAGTGCCGGGACTTCAGAGTGAGAGTTTATCGCATCAGATAGGGGGTGTGGGGCCAGCCCAGCCTCCGACTGGATTCATAGCTACCTCAATTCTTTAGGACACCATGGCTAGGACTCTGTCTCCGGTGGGTGTTTTGATACCTGATTCTTTGGGCGGTGCCTCAGTCAGGGTTGAGCTTCTAGTTCTCCAACAGGGTTGTATGTCGGTGTTGGACTATGAGGCAAGATTTTATGAGACGGTTAGGCAAACTTCTAGGACCGTGCCTTCATAGTTTGATAGGGTTTAGATCTTTGTTGGAGGTTTGATTTCACCACTCCATTTGGCGATCGAGCATTTAGTTACAGCTAGGATGACCTTCCTTCAGGTAGTGGATCATGCTTGGGCTATTGAGGGTTTATATTGTGAGGCCTATGGAGGTAGTGCTAAGAAATATCATCACCAGGACAGTTCTCGAGGTTCTCAGACTCGAGGTACGGGATCCTCTACCAGAGATAGGTTCCATTGCTTCTTATCTACCCGACCAGTTTCAGTTACTCTATAGGTTTCAAAGGGTGATGGTATAGGGCATGTCAAGCAGAATGGATTTATTACAGATCAGGTTCTTCAAGGTCTGATTTCAGGTTGTGTAGGCCGTGGTTGCTGGTGAGGTTCAGTGAGACCTCTTTGCTCGTATGTATCTAGTGGTATTTGCTTTCAGTGCGGTGTGCATGGGCACTTTGCTAGGGATTGTCCCATGATGCCATATTCCAGTTAGCAGGGTCAGTAAGTGTTATCTCCCTGGGCTTCAATGCCACCGACTAGAGGTGGAGTGCAGGGTTGTAAGGGTGGTCCCCAGATGGTTAGAAGTGGCTTTCAGCCAGGTGGTTCAGGTATCCGTCCAAAGTCGACAGGCACTATGCATTAGAGTAGGGATTTTTTGGGTTGCTATTATTGTGGGGTGATGGGACATTATGCTAGAGACTGCCCCCGTCGAGGGATGATAGAGCCTTCAACTTTGACTACTCCGACTAGTGCTAGACCCCGTTAATTTGATGCCCCTATTGGTGGGCCCGAGGTAGAGGTGCCTGATATCATTGCTCCAGGTAAGGATTTTGTTACCTTAGGCTTGTGATAGTACTGTTCTCATTGTGATTCTATCCTTTCTATCGTTTATTTGCTTATATGCCCATCTGCTACTTGTTAGTTATTTGACTACCTAAATTGTAGTATCTATGCATTGTTTTCTTGGTAGGTTATTCCTTAGTAGTGGATGGGGTGAGTCATCCTTGTGAGGTGTTTACCCAGAGTTGTAGCTCATGGGTTGTTCTTGATTAGTCTCTTTTCTGGTTGGTTTTTCTTCCAATTCTGTTGTGGCTCTAGGTTTATGTTGAGTCTTTCTTGTTGAACGGTCCTAGATGGTGGTTACCTAGGTTGTTATCTAGCATTTACTAGAAGTCCTTGTGTTAGTTTGGTGTTACCGGTGGTTGTGCCGGAGTTTGATCTTTGTCTTACATTGAGAGGTATCGGTTATGCTAGTGTGCATATATTGGTTTTATTTTTTGGGTGATTAGAATCGACCCTCTTTTTTTGGTTAGTTTAGGAGGTTGGCAGGTATGTGGATTATTCCTATAGTCTCCCCCAGTTTCTTATCCGGTTGGATTGTCTTATTGTTACTCCAGTTCCAGTTGGAATGAATTTCAATCGTAGCCCTCTTGTTGAGCTTTTATATCAGTATTGTGATTGAGTTTAGCTTTAGAATTTTTGACTAAGTGTTGACCATAGACTCGTGGTTAAGATGTATTCGTAGCATTCTGGGTGAGTAGGGCATCCAACCCATTTTCTCTCCTGCCTTGTTGAGTTTTGACAATGTAAGTATGGGAGCTAAGGAAATGGCTCCAGATTTGATTTGAGAAGGAGTTTGTAAGGTTTGGTATATTCTAAGAAAGGGTTCGTTTAGTGGAAAAGGAGGTAGATGACTCCTTGTTTGTGCTTATATGTTTTAGTAGTTAACTGAGGTGACGATGGAGGTTTGTCTTAGATTGTGTGTTGGTGATTTGATTCAGCCGTTTATAGATTGAATTGAGTTTTCCTTCGCTTGGTTCAAGATTCTGTAGCATCTATAGATTTAGCAAATTGCATGTTCATAGCGTAGTTGCTTTGGTTCTTAAAGGTTTATTGATAGCATATAGGTTCGACAGAGGCTTTGGTTGGTAATTTTAAAGTTGGGTTTCGGGAGCATGGCCTAGCAAACTACTCCGGATGGTTCATGGTTGGTTCTTTTAGTTGAAACTTCTTGGGTTGGAAGGCATCGAGTTCGGACAACTTAACTTACACATTTTCTATTATGGGGTGACAGTTGGCCTTGGACACCTAATCCTTGGCTAACCTTTGAGTTAGGTTGGACATTCCAAATTTCAGCGATGTTCCAGTTAGTACGAGGTTTCTTCTACCATGGTTGGACAGACTCAGTGGTGTAGGTTCAAGATTCAGCAGTGGTGTATGCTTTATGTAATCAGGTTGTGCGGGTTGAGGCTAGCGATGCTATTTTGGAGTTCTAATGATACTTAGAGACTGGTGGTCACCATTCATTGCCGAGAGTTTGAAAAGCTCAATTAGTTGATTCTTCAAGGGTTGTCTTTTATGCGAGGGTTCCAATGTTAGTTAGACTCGGCTAGTATGGACTAGAAGTTTGGTATGTGGTGTGCTTTCAGATGGTTGGTTTATGTGCTGATACGGTAGAGCGATTAATTTGAGCAAAGGGATTAGTTAAAGGTCTATGTAAGGATTTCTATGGCTAGATGGCAACTTTGAACCCCAGGAACCTTTTCCTTTGCCTTCGGGGTGTTTTGACTTAATATTCTTGGCATGGTGAACTTCTTCCTGAGGTGAGAGTTGTAAAGAGAATTCATATTTGAGAGGTGTTTGACTAGTCTTAGAGTTGGGAGCTTAGCTGATGATTATGGGCTTCATGGTAAGCTTACCATACTCCTTGCAATATCTTGGTTCTAGTTGGGTCTGTTGGGCAGATTTGCCTGGTGCCTTCGTATTCAGTTGATTCAGATTGGGTCCAGTTCATCAAGGTTTGGCTCGTTCTACATTCCAGAAGTTTTTTCGTTAACACAAAGCATTCAAATATATCTTTCCTGACTTCAGTGTACGGACTTCAGTCGGCAAAGGCTAGTAGAGTATAGATTGACTTTGATATAACTTGAGTATAAAGGGTGATTTAATTTGTGGTAGAGTATAAGCGAAGACTATGGATCTCGGGTGTGTCAGTTGATGCTTCGAGGGTGGTTTGAGTGTTTCACTTACATGAAGCTTCCTATTCGTGGTGCAAAAGGATTCAGTTCAGAATAAAAAGGGTCTTGCAGATCAGCAGGTTCATGAGTTAGAGTGTTGGTTGTAGGCTTTTCTGATAAACTTGCTTGTGGTTTCAAAGATTCGAGTTATGTGTGTTGATCGCCTATCTTCTCTGGTTTTGGTGTTATGTTGGTGCCTACCGGTTAAGATTCTAGAGGCTCAGTTTGGGTTGGAAGAACCTTGGTATTTTGGAGTTTGAGTTTGAAATCTAGCTTGGCTAGTAAGATTTTAAGCTTGGTTTCTTTCTTTGGTTCTTTTTTGTTGGGTGTCGTCCGATCGAGGAGGCTACCCAGGTTATCCTAGAGAGTAGTGCGGGCTTCAAATATGTTGTTATTTTAATCTCTAGTCTTTCCTTCTTTCCTGACATTCGGGGATGAAAGTCTTTTTAGTAGTGGATGATGTAATCACCCTTCCGGTCATTTAAGTGTGTTTGCCTTTTTCGTACTGTTAGAGCTTGCCTCTAGAGGTCCCAAGTCATTTATGGCTTTCTGAGACCAGTAGTTTGGTGCCTGGGCCATTTCCTTGGCCTTTTTGGCCGTTCCTTATTTAAGAGTTTAGGCTTTTGAAATCGTTGACTTCAGTCAGCATTCATGATGAACGTGCTCGGAATTGAATTCTGATAGTTCTGTTAGCTCCGTAGCATAGACTTTGGTCTAGTGGGACCTTTGGTCGGGATCCAGGAGATTTCAGCTTGGAATTCTCTCTCTTTCTGTGTTTTTAAGCCAGTTCGACTTGTTTGGTTGACTTTGGTCAACGTTCAAAGAAGACAGCCTATTAGCTCCGGAATGCCGAGTTTGTGGTAGGTAGTTGTTTGGTTCGGCTCTCGGGTGATCTGGTCTTATTTTGGGTGTTAGGTTGGAATTGGTTAGTGTTTACTTCGGTCAACATTCCTCCAAGACGACTTCGTATTGAAGTTTTGTCAATTTCGTTGAGTTTGAAACGTTGTTTCCACTCTAATAGCACTATTGGTTTTTGAGTATCGGGTTTCGATTATGCACGGAATGCCCCGTAGAAGTTTTTGGTTGTTGCTGGTTTTCTGCTTTTGGTTCCCTTCAGCGCGATCACGCTCCTATAGCATGATAACGCTGGTCTGTGACTTTCCCTCAGCTTGATAACGCTCCTGTTGCGCGATAGTGCTGGTCTGGGATGCTTCCTTCAGCACGATCACACTTCTTTAGCACGATAGCGCTGACCAACGACCAACAACTATATATTTCCTTGGCCTTCATTTTTCCAACTTGTTTCTCATAGTTTTCCCAACTCTAAACTCCAAGTTCTCCCACCAAATTGCTCTCATCAGTCCTAAAGCTTGGAGAATCCATCAAATCGTTAGGAAATCTTGTTTCCTCATGGTTGGGTAAGATTTTCTTCCCCAAAATTTTTTTTCTCCATTGTTGCTACCACCATTTTTGTTGGTTCTTAAAACTTGGAATTACTTGTAGTAACTATCCTCTTGATCTTTGCATGATCGTGGTTTCAGAGTTTCTCACTTCCTTAGCTTTCCTTCTTATTGTGGTAAGTATCTTGACTAATTTCCGAATTTATTCCTTGAAATTCTATGTTTAATTCTTGACTTGAGCGAGCTGTTTTGAGCCACAATTGTTGTCTGTTTCCGCTCAAATTTTGAGCATGTGCTATCGGGATGGTAAGGAACACGTGTGTGTTTTTCGCTTCAAGTTTTGGGTTGCGGGGCTCACGAGCCCGTTTCTGACCCATATTTTGACCCGGTTATCTTTATGTTATTATGGGTATCGTTAGTCTCATTTTAATGTATAGATTATTGTGTTGATAGTACTTTCGTGATTCAGAGCTTCCCAGAGCAGTTCGAGCCTAAACAACACCGTTCCCGCTACTAGTCATCGGATGACAAGTAGGTTATGGCGTTCCCTACCTAGACTCTGCGTATATAGGCTATAACTGCTCTAATTAGCATCCTTGGGTGGGTTGTTATAGGTTGGTACCCGAGACCTTGTCCGCCTTTTCTATCCTTTTATTTCGTACATTGATTGTAGTATTTGTATCAGTATTGTATATTACCTTTGTGGTCCTGTGTGGCCTTGTATTGACTCTGGATCTTAGATGGTGGGTTCTTTGGGAATGTTCGTGAGTCCCGAACATAGAGATATCCTTTTAGGCTGGTTATGACTACTGTTGAGCTGTTGAACATGTGAAGGGCCGATAGGAAATATTTGCGAGCCATTTTGGGCTACTCAATTGTTTGCGAGCATATCATATATGAAAATATTTTCCCTATATGCTTTACTACAGATTTGGCTTTGGGCCTAGTATAATTGATTTTCTAAACTTTTCATGGCCCCGAGGGCCCGTTTTCGGTACATGACTTTGAGAGGGCTTTTAAACTGACTTTTACGAAACCTCTCAAAGTAGAGGGGATATCACGATGATTTTATTATTGGTCTTTATTGTGATTCTATGCTTAGCTGGACCGTAGCACTAGACATGGTTTTCTATGTATTTAGACCCGAATATGAGCTGGGCACCCTGTTCAGGGATTTTGATACTTGACTTCTATTTTAGACTAGGATACGCTCCGGGCACCCTCGATGAGGGTTATCGAGATATAATTACTAATTTAGACCCGAATACACTTTGGTCACCCTTTGATAGGGTTTATGAGATTACTACTACTGATTTCGACTTGGATCAAATCTGAGCACGTACTACAAAATCCCAATTATTGAGATATTTGAGTTTCGTGTTTTTACGTGGTCTACGAGTAGACCTCCATGGTCCCTACCATTCTGTACCAAGTGCTACAGGTCGACGGTGACCGGAGGGAGGGGATGTACGGTATATGAGAGGTACTCAGGAAATGTCCTTCCATGGATCCCGCCTTTATTTGACCTTTGGGGCACCAGAGGGGGTAAAATACGGCACTGCGATCACATTTGGTTCCAGATTCATCATATCATATCATCATGTATATTTCACTCACATTCCACCCTTGTTTGCTGTGTTTCCAGTGTACGCTTCGGTTGTATGGGCGGCCAGAGGGATTGTTTTTACTTGATTGCATTTCTCGGTTGTATGGGCGGCCATTGGGACTGTAGGTAGATTATATTACTCTCCATCATTTTATAGAGATTGTTATAGTGCTTGGTTCTTGGTGGATTGGTGAGTTTTAGCCTGTTGAGGCTCTGAGTTTGGGCTTGAGTATTGAGGGGCTAGGGATTCCTATATGAGCGGATTGTGGGTTTTGGTTCCTTTTCTATATCTTGATTTGAGTAGAGACTCTTGGTTCTTGTGGCTTAGTTATTTCATTCTAGGTTATAAATTGTGAGATTGATCCCGGTTTATGCTTATCTATAGAGTTTGTGGTTTTTAGTATGATTCTGTTATTGTATGGCTTCTAGTTGATTATGTTGTCCAACTTCCTTTCTTTCCTTTTTACTTGAGATTTACTGGTATAACGCCATTTTCTCAACTCTCTCTCTATTTTCTTATATTCTTATGCAAGGACTCTAGGTGCGTTCTTCTTTCCTTCACCTGTGATCCTGGGTAATTATATCTTCTGTGCTAGCATTGTTTGCTTATAACTCTTGGTTGTCTATTCTCCGTGCTATTTTATTGTGCTCTCTCTATTGCTTCCGTGACTGCTTTCTTGCTATCTGTTATTTACTATTTTTATATCTTATATGTGCTCAGTCGTCCGATGATGCCTACTGGGTACCCGTTGCTTAGAAATTGGTGCTCATACTACACTTTTGCATCTTTTTGGAGCAGATATTAGTTGAGCTTTCGTCATTAATTGCGTTGGAGACTCGTGCAAATTTTGGGATATTTGAGACTAGGGTGAGCGTCTGAAAGTTGGGGCTTGACCATATCTCATCTTTTGTACTGACACTCTTTGTATATTCAGAGACGGTTGTACTTATCTTTTGTTACTTCTAGCACTTGTACTCTTTTATAAGCTTCTCTACTATCGATATCAAGTCTTGGGGTTGGTGTAGTATCATTTGTATGTATATTTCGGATTGTTGCTTCTGCATTGTCTTATCTTTATAATCTTTTTTCGCTTATTTCTGTTCATTGTGCGTATTGGTTAGGTAGTAGTCCGTTACTAACCATTTTGGGCTACGGTAATTGGTTCGCCTACTAGGGGATTGTAGGTGTCATTATGACCTGAGAAATTAGGTCGTGACACATTCCCCTCCTAATATCACGCCCAATCAATATTCACTTCCTTTTTCAATCAAATCTCTCTCCCACAATTTCAATATTCTTGCTATTACATCTAAATTAATTTTGTCACGATTTCAATATTTTCAAACCAAAATTCAATGGCGGAAAAATGATCCTTTCCCAAGTCTCAAAAAAGGAAAAATGGCGGAAATATTTAAGGAAAGAGGCACAAGAATCGACATACATCTTTCCCCAACTTTCAAAAAAGACAACAAAGTAGTAAAAAAAAGGAAAGCTAAAGATATTGCATCTGCTAGCAGGAATTTGGGGAAAAAATTCAAAAAAGCTTATGAATCTGAATCTGGTAAAGAAGATCTTGATGAAGAAGAAGAGGCATATAGTTTTATATTTTTTTAAAATTGTATTTTAAATTTTCTATATGTATATGAATAATATAAATTTTGCACACAAATTTATTGAATTTGTATTTTTTGATTCAACAAAAATATATATTTGTGTACTTTTTCACACGAGAATATATTTCTCTTCTTAGACTTTGCAATTCTATAAATATATTTTTAATACAAAATATAATCGAATACAAATACAAATTTATTTTGACTGCTCTTGTATATGTATGGACACACATTGAAAACTCAAATGTATTTGTATGTGTTTGGTTGTGATGACCCTTCTGGCCATCTTTGTTTTTACGCATTTATTGTACTGTTAGAGCTTTTCTGTAGTGGCCCCAAGTCATTTATAGCTTGCTGGGACCGGTAGTTCGGTGCCCTGGCCGTTCGTTTGGTTGTTTTGCCCTTTTTCCTGTTTTAGAGCTTTAACTTAGAATATCGTTGACTTAAGTCAATATTCTTAGCTAACGTGCTCAGAATTGAATTAATAAGGTTCGTTAGCTCCGAAGCATTGAGTTTGGTCTAGTTGGACATTTAGTTGAGGCTTGAGAACTTCCGGTGTGGGTTTTGTGTTATTTTCTCAGTTATTAGGCCATTGTGAGTTGAAAGAGTAACTTTGGATGACTTTCGATGATTCCATCAGCTCCAGAATGTTGCATTTGGGTTAAGAAGGTGGTTGGTTCGGGTTCCGGGTGAGCCGGACTCATTTCGAGTCTTTCAGTTCCTTTTCGTTAGTGTTTACTTGGGTCAACATTTCTCTGAAACGACATCGTATGGAAGTTTTGTCAATTTCGTTGAGTCTGGAACGTCGTTTCCACTCTATTAGCATTATTGGTTTTGTATATCGGGTTTCGATTGTGCCCGAAATGCCATGTAGAGTTTTCAAAAGTTGCAGAAAAATAGTTGGAGGCCAGCCTTCAGCGCCAACGGCGCCCAGGCAGCGCGATCGCGTTGGCCTTTTGCAAGCCTTCAACGCCGATGGCGCTGGCCATTTTCCAACAGCTATATATGGCTGATTGTTTGTTTTTCTAGCCTTTTTAACTCTATTTTCTCAACTCCAACTTCAAAAATACTCTCCCAAATTGCTCTTGATCAGTTCTAAACCTTGGGGAATTGGTTGTTCATCACCAATCCGTGCTCCTTCGTATCTTGGTAAGCTATCTTCCCCAAGTTGCTTCATTTTGGTTCTCAAATTCCACCATTGTTGCTACCTTCTAAAGCTTGAAATTTCCTTATGGATTCAGCCCCTATAGCTCCTGCATGTTCGTGGGTACAAAGAATTGTCCGTTTTGGGCTGATTTCCCGTCCTTTTGGTAAGTAATTCTCGCTCAATTTCGGTTCTAAGTTTCTAAATTCCATCTTTAAACCCAAAGTTGAGCGGGCTGTTTTGGCGCCTCCTCTTGGCCAATCGTGCTCAAATTTGTAGCATGCCTTCTTGGAATCATTGGGGTCGTTGTGGTTCTTTTCATTTTCGGTTTTGGGTGTAGGCCCCGCGAGCCCGCTTTTGACCCTGATTTTGACCCGGCTACAATTGTAGCAATATGGGTATCATTAGACTCATTTTAACATTTTATTCATGAATTTGATAGTTTGATTCTCGTTCGGAGCTTCTCGGAGTAGGATATCGTTGTTCCTGCAGCTTGTTGTCGGACGACAGGTAGGTTACAGTTTAAACTCCTAGACTTAGCATATATCTAGTAAAATTGTACTAGTTGGCATCCTTAGGTTGGATTATTAGGATGGTACCACAGACCTTGCCATTTTTCCATGATCCATCCCATTTCTTTCCTCCATTGTGTGTAGTACTCTCATTACTTGATATTATTACCCTTGTGGTCCTGTGAGGCCTTGTTGACTGTGGAACATAGACAGTGGGTTTATTGGGATTGTCTGTGAGTCCCAGGCATAGAATCATCCTTCTAGGCTGGTTATGCTTGCTGAGTAGTTTCGGAAGCTTGTGCAGGGCCGATAGGTTGTTATGAGCTTCTGGGCGGCTATTGTGTGTTGATCATATCATTTCCATGCATATAAAGAGATTTTCCCATATTTTACTACGGTTTTGGCTTCGATCCTACTGAGACTGTTTTTCTTAAACTTGCATGGCCCCGAGGGCCCATTTTCGATGAAATTGGATTTGGAAATGATTTGACTTGATAGGTGAATCTTCTTAGGGTAAAAGAAGGTCAAAATATGCCTTTATCATGATTTTGCTGCTATTTCTAGACTCGACCGGGTCGGAGTGCTAGCTGAGTATTCTTACTAATTTGAAATGACTTTACGCTTGGCCGGGTGGAGCATCTAAGATATTTTACTATTGTTTTAGACCCGGTTATGCTCGGGCGCCCTTGGAGGGGTCTTTGAGACATCTTTTCACTGCTTTAGTCCTATACATGGTCTAGGCATGCATATTTGAGACTTAGCCACTAGCTTGAACCCGGACTCGATTCCGGAGGACACGTTTTGATTCTGAGTTATAGTATGGGGTCCGGGACCTCCATGGACCTTGACGCTCTAGGCCTGAGGCTTTAGGCTGCGTGTGCCGAGGGGAAGGGTATACGGTGGAGTAGAGGTATACGGGATGAGTCCTTCCATGGAACGTACCTGCTGGGCCCGATCGGCACCGGAGGAGGTACATACAGAGGTTATATTTCACCCTGAGGTTATCATGCATCATATCATTCATTGTTTGAGGTTTCACCCCTGTTTTCTACTTGTTGATTGTACGCTCCGGTAGTATGGGATGCTGGAGGGTTTGTTCTCACTTGATTGTGTTCCTCGGTTGTATGGGTGGCCGGGGGACTGTAGGTATACTCTCGTTATTTTATTTTGAAATTGTCCTCTATTGCAGTTATAAGTATAGAGTTGGACTCCACTAGGATGTTAGTTCTGGATTCGAGATTGGTATGTTTTTGGCTGGTTATTGATTCCTATTTTTCGAGCATGTCTACCTTTATTCTTCTCTCCCATTCTTTATACTTGAGGTTACCGGTATACCATCCATTTCTAGAACTTATCATGTATATACTATTATTGCAAGGATCCCAAGTGTGTTATTTCTTACTTTCACCTGTGCCTATGTGTATATATCTTTCTTGCTAGCCTTGTATGTTGCTTTTTGTTGTCTTCCCTCTGGGCTAGTTCTTGTATACCTTTTCATTGATTTTTGTGACTGTTTACTTCTATTCTGTCTGCTATTTCTCTTTTACTTTATATATGCCCAGTCGGCCTATGATAACTACTGGGTACCTTATGCTTCACATTTGGTGCTCACCCTTCCCTCTGCATCTTCTGGTGAAGATCCTAGTGTGAGCCATCACCATTAGAGCACCGCAGACTCATGCAGGGTGCTATTTTTGGATCATCCAGGATGAGGGTGAGCTATTGGAGTCCAGAGCTTGAATTTAGTCTATCCTTGATGTATTTTGTACTCTTATAGTTTGGAGACATCATGTATATATTACTTTTGGACCTTTGTACTCCTGATGTAGTTAGGCTCTTATACGCTATGATACCAGTTCTTTTGGGTTGGTTTAAATTCCGCTTTGTTTATATCTCTCTTTTATCTATTTTCTTCTCCTTATGCCCTTGCTTCCGCTTGAGTATCGAATCTTCCGCTTGAACTATTAGAAGGTAGCCCATTACTAACCATTCCAGGCTACAGGGATTGGTTTGCCTACTGAGGGTTTGTAGGTGCCATCACGACCGAGAAATTCGGTCATGACATTGGTTGATCTGGTATATGTACTTAACATACAAATATATCAAGTATATTTGTACTCGAATATAAATACAAATATATTTTGACTGCTCTTTTATATGTATCGACACATATTGAAAACTCAAATGTATTGTATGTGTTGGACTGGTCTGGTATATGTACTTAACATACAAACATATCAAATATATTTGTATTTGAATATAAATACAAATATATTTTTTTGGCTATTCTGGCATATGTAGTTGTATGCAAAGCGAATAAAAATACAAAATGATTTGTATGTTTGGCTGGTCTGGTATATATATTTACACAAAAGAAAATATAAAATGTTTGGCTGTCTTATACACCTTTATATATTGAACTTGAATTTTTGACCCATTGTTTATCATTTTTTTTCTATAGGTTATCCATGATGAAATATTCGAGATTTGCACCATACATGGGATGTTACACAAATAATAATATAATTGAAGATTTTCAAGCTAAGCTAATCACTCACCAGTTTAGACGTGGTCTCCCGAGATTTTCAATTTGAACTCCATATGTTAACTGATTAACAAAAATTTTATTTAGCGTTTCGTACTTGTATTTGTATATGTAATTGTATTTTCAAGCAAAACTAGATTTTGTATGCATGAGTCAAATACATTAGCAAGAGATAAATACATTTGTATCTTTAAACACAATACACTTGTACTCAAATACATTTATATTTTAAGATAATACATTTATAAAAAGGTTTGATGACCCTTCCGGTCATCTTCATGTTTATGCATTTATTGTACTGTTAGAGCTTTGCTATAGTGGCCTCAAGTTATTTATGGCTTTCTGAGACCGGTAGTTTGTTACCCTAGTCGTTTGTTTAGGCATTTTGGTCGTTTGCCTGTTTTAGAGCTTTAACTTAGAATATCATTGACCTTAGTCAACATTCTTGGTAAACATGCTCGGAATCGAATTTCGACAGTTCCGTTAGCTTTGGAGCGTGGATTTTGGTCTAGAAGGACTCTTGGTCGGGTTCTAGGAGCTTTTGGTTTTGTTTCACCATGGTTTTTGTGTTTTAGCCAAGTTGAACTTGGAAGTTTGACTTTAGTGACATTCAGAGAAGATGGTCTCAGATGGAAATTTTGATAGCACTGTTAAGTTCGGAATGTCGACTTTGGGCTAAGAGGAAATTTGGTTTGGGTCACGAGGCTTCCGGACTCATTTTAGGCCTTGGTGTTCCATTTTGGAAAGGTAGGCGTAAAGTTGGTTCTTGGGCATGGGGCCCACTTTTTGTGCTATCGACTTCCGATGGGGTTTTCGTCGATTTCATTGAGTCCAGAATGCTATTTTTTAATTAGGTAGCATAGTTCATTCGTGTCCATAGGACCCCAGATGCCTCCCAAGGGTTTAATCGTGCATTTTAAACTTAGCTGGTTTTGGCTGAAGTTGCTGTATCTGTTGGGTCCGTGATGTGCCCAAATTACACCTCTAAAAGAAGTGCAAGTGGTCGCTGTTCAAATATAGAACACAACTAAAGTTTGGGGTCGATCCCACAGGGAATATGGAAGGACTATGGTCGATTAGTGTTTACTTCAGGCTTTTAGTCAATTATTTCCCGCAAAGGGGGGGGAGGCGTTAATGTAACAAGTAAAGATCGTAATCTGAATTCGAAACAAGTAACAAAGATCAATTTCAACAGTTGCTATCAATAAGAGAAGTGAATAGGGTCATGTTCCCCATGAGATCATAACTTAGTAAGGCTTTTGTACTTGGTTAACTAGTTTAGTGCTTAGCATGCAGAATCGGTAAGTTAGGTTCACCTAATTCCTTGGTCCGGCCGCGGGTGTCGCTTTACTAACCCTTAACCTTGATCCTAGATTAGCTATTCCCGGACAAGGTCAAGCTATTAGATGAGGGTTGATAGCCTCGAATTTCATTGTTTATAACCTTTTTCCCATTCGTTACCTCCTTGGTCCGACAAGTAAGGATAAGGCTAGTTCTAACATTGTACACCGTTAAAAAGCAATCAAAGCGAAGGGAAGAACAATACATGCATAAACACCTTCCTAGATTACCTAAGTACTTTTCCTTCTTTGTTAATCCTTCATGGTTCCCACAATCCTAGTTGTTGACTTAGTTACTCATGCTCATAAGTCAACAATCAAGAATTATTTGTGTGATCATGATCATGTACTTACAATAAGAGTAAAAGAAATCCGGAATCTTGAATGGATGAAGATGGAAGTAAGAACAACGAACTATGAATGAATTAAACTCTCAAAACCAATAATAACCCAATATCACAAGGTTAGGAATCTGTTTCCTACAAAATATCGTGCATTGAATGTAAAAGAAAACCTAAGGAAAGTATTTATAGACAATGGAATCCTGTCCTAACAAAACTAGGAAAACTGGAATTGGCAGCTTCCACGAGATCATTCCACGATTCGTGGAAGCTTCTACGGTTCGTCACATGTGCTCGTGAAACTAAGATAGTTTTTCTCTTCTGCAGGTTCTTTTCCATGAAGGCAATCTACGACTCGTGACTTGAATCACGACTCGTGGGGCTGAGTCGTAGAACTCAGGTTTTGTCTGCTTCTCTGATCAGGTTCCACGAATAAGGCCCACGACTCATGAACATGTCTACGACTCATGGAAACCTTTCGTTGAACTCAGGCCCCAGTTGCATCTGTAGTAACCTTTCCACGACTGACTTCCACAACTCGTGGAAGGGTCGAGACTCATGGTAATGAGTCGTAGAAGTCAGTTCAAGCTCCATTTGCAGCATTCTTTTCACGACTGACTTCCACAACTGATGAAATGATTGACGACTCATGGTAATGAGTCATAAAAGTCAGTTTCAGTCTTGAATTATTGTCCTTTTCTGCACTTAGTCTCTGAACTAAGTCTGGAAACAGAACCGGGAGGTACCAATACCGGTTCCGATCCATCCCGGTCTGTTACCGGTCCGGTGGGCTCCAGTTTCGTCCGATGTAGGCGCTGGCTGGTAGGGGTAATGGGACGGAAGGGAGAAATTTATCGAATCGCCCCAGTTCGGTTCATCCCGGTACCGGTCCGGTTCGATCCGGGCGGGAAACTAATTTCAATTTTTTTTTTAAATAAGTAGCCGTTGGCAACGGTCAGTGGGCACCACCCAACGACTATTTGAGCCAAAACACCCCCCCTACCCCCCAAAACTTTTTTTAATACCCCAAAGTTTTAAAAAATACATTTTAGTCCTAAATATTAACTAATAAAAATCCCCCACCCCTTCATTATTTACTACACAAAATTTCTTCTTCTTCATCTACTCTCTCAACTCTCAATCTTCTACTCTTCTACTCTCTCAACTCTCAATCTTCTACTCTTCTACTCTCTATTCTCTAATAGTCTAATAGTCTCTATTAAATTGTTAATTTCATTAGTTGGATTATTTTGGAGCAATCTTCAACCTTCAAGTTTCATCAATAAATTTTTGCTTTTGGTTATACACGTCTGCTTTTACGCAGGCATTTGGTACATTCGTTCCAACTTTCATCTCTTTACTAGTTTATCTTTTTGCATTTAATTTTCGTATTTATTTATTTACTTACTTTTAATATTTTAATATGAAATCCGGTGATAAAAATGTCGGCCAAGGTAAAAAAATACTTTTTGGTAGGTTGACTAATGCAGTAACCAGAAAAAGTAAAGTCGGTAGTTCTTCTAAATCCAAATCTAAAACTAGACAAGTGCCTCAATTAAGAATAAATACGGATGATTTTACACATGTTGATGAAACTCCTTTTAATATTGATAGCAATACTCAATTAGATCATGAATATTTACAGACAAGGTTTGGTAATTTTAATGAAGAAGTAGAATATGATAATGAATATGATGGTAATGATACTTATGACGATGATGAAACAGAGACACCTACGGCTACTAGTCCCACTCCCTCTCCCGCTCCCACTTTCCCTGTACATCCTACTAGGGCTAAGCCAAAGGAACGTCCTAAAAAATCTGTTGTGTGGCAATTTATGACTCAAACTGAGGATAAAACTCAAGCTATTTGTAAAAAATATAAATATATTTTGAATCATAAAACTATGGGAAAGTCGGGTGGGACGGGATAGATTGATTGTGAGTTGTTGGGCAGCTATTTGTATTTAATCATATCATTTCCATGCATATAAAGAGGTTTTATCCACGCTTTACTATAGTTTTTGTTTTGGGCCTACTGGAACTAATTTTATAAACTTTGCATGGCCTTGGGGGCCCATTTTTTATGAAAATGGTTTGACTTAACATGTGGACCTTCTTGGGGTAAAAGAAAGTTAAATTATGATTCCTATCACCAATTTTACTATTAATGCTAGATTTGGTAGGGCCGGGGTGCTAGTTGAGCTTTCTTACTGATTTGGGATGACTTTAGCCTCGGTCGGACCGAGCACCTGACATAACTTTCTACTGTTTTAGACCCGATTACGCCCGAGCACCCTTGGAGGGGTTTTTGAGATATTTTTCCCACTACTTTAGTCCTGGAGGGGTCTGGGCATGCATATTCGAGACTGTTTTTTAGCTTGAACCCGGACTTGCTTCCGGACGACATGTTCTGATACTGAGTTTTAGTATGGGGTCTGGGACCTCCATGGACCTTGTCGTTCCAGACCTGGGGCCTAGGGTTACGTGTGCCAGAGAGAGGGTTTATTGCAGAGTAGAGGTATACGGGCAGTGGCCTTCCATGGAACCTACCTGCTGGGCTCGATCGGCATCGGAGGGGGTAAATACAGAGTTACCATTTCACCCTGAGATCTTCATGCATCATATCATTCATTGTTTGAGATTCCACCCTTGTTTGCAATTTGTTTAGTGTATGCTCTATTTTTATGGGTGGTCAGAGGGTTTGTTTTCACTTGTTTGCATTCCTTGGTTGTATGGGCGACCGAGGGACTGTAGGTAGACTACTGTTACTTTATCGCAGTGTTATCCCCTGCCACTGTTATAATTATGAGGTTGTATACTGCTAGGTTCTTAGTTTCTGGATTTGAGATTGATTTTATTAGTTGGTCATTGATTTTTGATTTCCGAGCATGTCTATCTTTACTCCCCTCTTCCTTCTCTTGTACTTGAGGTTAACGATATACTGTCCATTTCTAAGACTTATCATGTATATACTATTATTGCAAGGATACCAGGTGCGTCATTTCTTACTTTCACCTGCGCCTGTTGTGTATATATTCTACTTGCTAGCCTTGTATGTTGTTCTGTGTCTTCCCTCTGGACTAGATCCTGTGTACTTTTTATTGATTTCTGTGACTACTTGCTTCTATTTTGTCTGTTACTATGCTTTTATCTTATATGTGCCCAGTCGGCCTATGATACCTACTGGGTACCTTATGCTTCGCATTTGGTGCTCATACTACACTCTTCATCTTCTGGTGTAGATGCTAGTGTGGGCCATCGCCATTATCTCATTGGAGACTCGTGTGAGGAGATGCTTTTGTGATACTCTATACTGACGGTGAGCTCTTGGCGACCAGAGCTTAGCTTTTAGTTTATCTATTGCTTATGTACTCTGTTACTACTTGGAGAAATTTATGTATATATTATTTTGGATGCTTTGTACTCCTTATTTATAGTTCCGGCTCTATACTATGATACCAGGTCTTTGGTTTGGTTTATCTTCTGTATATGTATGGATCCCTATTATCTATTTTCTTTATCTTGTTACCTTGCTTCCGCTTATTAAACTGTTCTTCTGCTTAAATTGTTAGAATGTAGCCCGTTACTAACCATTCCAGGCTAGAGAGATTGGTTTGCCTACAGGGGGTTTTAGCTTCCATTATGACCAAGAAATCAGGTCGTCATAGCTTGCTATCAGAGCTCTAGGTTCACCAGTGGCATAGGTATAGGAGCCAATGTCTAGTAGAGTCTTGCGGATCCGGACGGAGACTTCCCTACTCAATCTTTGGGAGGCTTAGTGACATCTTAGGAAAATTAGAATTTTCTTGTTTCTATCTCATGCGTAGTAACCTTGAAAGTTTTTGTAAATCTCAGTTGTTCTAGTTCACTCTTCCACAGATAGTCCATACGAGATCTTCAACTTCTTGTGGGGGAGATCCTCCTTCCCCTATACCTCTGACTCCAGTTAGGAGTCATGGTGGTCGTAGGGGTAGAGGTATGGGTCGAGGATGTCCCAGAAAAGCAGCACCTCCTAGAGCAGCTAGAGTTGAGGTAGGGCCCGAGTATGATTATGAGCTCGAGTTCATCCCTGAGCAGCAGTGTATGGGCCCGGGGACAGCCTAGGTGCCACCAGTTCCAGCATTAGTTTATGTGCCAGCTTCAGCCTCAGCTCAGTCTTCGGATATTTTGGTTTACTTGTTCATCTTTTGGGTATGATTGGGGAGAGACCTTCTGAGGTAGCACCTACTCCCGCTCAGGGGGAAGCCCTGGGTGTATAGAGTGTAAGTGTGCATCTTGCTACTGTGGCTCCCTGTGCCGAGGTTGTTTCGATTCAACCAGCTGCACAACCTCTTGCTCCTCGCCTAGCTATGATAGATGGAGAGCAGAAGGCCTTAGGTAGATTTTTTAGGTTGGCACCACCAAGATTTTCTGTACGTCGTGTCAGTACCCACACAATTTTATTACTACCTCTGAGGAGATGTTGCATCATTTTGGGTTGTTGGAGACTCACGGGGTTGGCTATACTACTTATCAGCTGGAGGGCCCTCGAAGTTATGGTGGAGGGCTAAGGTTGCTTGCCGACCTTCTACATCACCTCCCTTGACCTGGTCCGAGTTTTATGAGGCCTTTATGGCCAAGTTCTTGCCACAGAGCGACAAGGAGCATCAGAGAGAGGTGTTCACTAGACTTTCTTAGGACACTATGACCATTTCAGAGTACGAGACCCTTTTTCATCAGCTTGCTCCATTTGGGGCCATGATTATGCCTACTGAGGCTGACAGGGTCTGTAGTTTTGTCTGGGGGCTACGAAGATAGTTTAGAGAGCCTGCGGAGATATTAGTTGGTAGTGGTCAGTCTTTCCAGGCTATTATAGACTATGCCCGTACTGTAGAGGATTCACATCATCATGAAACCAGGGCCAGAGATAAGAGGCCTCGACATCAGGGTGGCTATAGTGGTTCCAGACATGGTGGTAGAGGTTCAGGCCAGTGGGGCCGGGGTTATCAGCCACAATAGCACTAGGGTCAGTCCAGCTGACCGGTTCAAGCTTCATTTCAGACCTCCGGTAGTACTCAGTTTGAGTAGGGTCAGAGCAGCCATCAAGGCTACAGTGGTCAGTCTTCAAGGGGTATAGCTTCTGGGGCGTCAGGCCATGGTGGACATACGGGTTCAGCTGGTTCATCCCTACCGAGTAGGTCATTAGGGGCTTGTTTCACCTATGGTATTGTTGGTCATTTCACCTGTTGTATTGTTTGTTATTTCACTAGAGACTGCCCCCAACAGGGCGCAGTTCAGCCAGCCGCTCCGTCGGCCTAGCCTATTCGTTCAGTTCAGCTACCGGCTCGAGAATGTGGTGTTCAGGTTAGAGGTGGTGCTCCACATGGCAGAAAAGGTGGTAGGGATGGCGATTGGGAAGGTGGAGGTCGTCTTCAGTTCTATGCGGTCCCTGGGAGACCGGAGGAGAGGCCTGGGATGCCGTGATTACAAGTACGATTTATGTATTCCATCAGTATGCTATGTCTTTATTTGATAATGGATCCATTTGTTCATTTGTATATGCCTACTTCCTGCCTTGTTTGGGGTTGGCTAGTGAGCCATTATTTATTTCTGTTTCTATTTTGACCACGTAGGAGATTCTTTAGTAGTGGATCAAATTGTGAGATCTTGCATGATATCTATTGGTGATTTGGAGACTTAGGGTGATTTGATGATACTTGCCATGCTAGATTTTGATGTGATACTGGGCATGGACTGGTTATCGTCTCACCATGCAATTTTGGATTGTTATGCCAAGATCCTTACCATCGCCTTACGCGGTGTATCCCTGGTTGTGTGGCAGGGTTCTGTTAGCCATGCATCGTCTGGGATCATCTCTTGTATTTGAGCTAGAAAGTTGATCTCTCGCGGATGTTTAGCTTATCTAGCATATGTTCGAGATGCTAGCGCTGACCCTTCGTCCCTTGAGTCTGTTCCTGTGGTTAGAGACTTCCTAGATGTGGTTCCTACTGACCTGTCAGGCCTTCCACCTGAGAGAGATGTTGATTTTGTCATTGAGATAGACCCAGGCACCAGGCCCATTTCTATTCCTCCTTACCGTATGGCTCCTACTGAGTTGAGAGAGCTTAAGGAGCAGCTGCAGGATTTGTTAGCTAAGGGGTTCATTAGACCAAGTGTGTCCCCTTGGGGTGCTCCTATTTTGTTTGTGAAGAAGAAGGATGGGTCGATGCGTATGTGTATTGATTATCGGCAGCTGAATAAGGTGACAGTGAAGAATAGGTATTTGATGTCGAGGATTGATGACTTATTTGATCAGCTTCAGGGTTCAGCCGTGTTTTCAAAGATTGATTTGAGGTCTGGCTACTATCAGTTGAGGATTAGGGCGGAGGACATTCGTAAGACAACATTCAGGACACGTTATGGCCACTATGAGTTCCTGGTGATGTCTTTTGGGTTGACTAATGCCCCCGCACCCTTCATGGATTTGATGCATAGGGTTCTTAGCCCATACTTGGATATGTTTGTGATAGTCTTCATAGATGACATTCTGGTATACTCCCAAAGTAGGGACGAGCATGAGCAGCACTTGAGGACGGTACTCCAGACTTTAAGAGATCATCGACTTTATGCCAAGTTCTCAAAGTGTGAGTTTTGGATTGAGTCAATTGCATTCCTAGGGCACGTGGTGTCTAAGAATGGGTCTAGAGTTGATCCGAGTAAGATTTCTATGATTTGTGATTGGCCTAGACCTACTACTGCTACTGAGGTTCGCAACTTTGTTAGGTTAGCGAGTTACTACATCAGGTTCATTCAGGGATTTACTTCCATAGCAACACCCTTGACAATGCTGACTAGGAAGGATGTTCCATTCTAGTGTTCAGATCAGTGCAAGGATAGCTTTCAAAGGCTTAAGGCCTTATTGACTTCAGCTCTAGTTTTGACTTTACCGGTCGAGGGTCAGAGTTTATTCGTGTATTGTGATGCTTTAGGGGTTGGTCTTGGTTGTGTGTTGATGTAGCAAGGTCAAGTGATAGTATATGCATCGATATAGCTGAAGGTTCACGAGCGCAACTACCCCACTCATGACATAGAGTTGGCGGTGGTAGTCTACGCGCTCAAGATCTGTAGGCACTATTTATATTGATTTCATTGTGAGATATTCACCGACCACCGTAGTCTTCAGTACATTATGAGTCAGCAAGAGGTGAAATCGAGGCAGCGGAGATGGATTGAGCTACCGAAGGACTATGATTTCACCATTCTATATCATCTGGGCAAGGCAAACATGGTAGCGGATGCCTTGAGTCAGAAGGCGATGAGTATGGGCAGCCTAGCTTCACTTTCAGTTTTTGAGCGACCATTGGCCATGGACATCCAGTTCTTGGCTAACCGATTGGTTAGGCTTGACTTGTCGGATCCTAGCAGAGTTCTTTCCAGTTTTGAGGTTCGTTCTACTCTAGTTGATCAGATTCAGAGCCGACAGTTTGAGGATCAGAGTTTGTGTGACTTTTGTGATCAGGTAGTTCGGGGTGAGGCCAACCGGGCTACTTTGGGTTCTGATGGTATTCTATGGTTTGATAGTCGTCTTTGTGTTCCAAAGGTTGGAGATTTGTTTCAGTTGATATTTAGTGAGGTGCATTATTGTAAATACTCCATTCATCCTGGCGCGACGAAGATGTATAGAGATCTAAGGCAGCTTTACTAGTGGTGTGGTATGAAGTGGGACATAGCAAAGTTTGTATCTCAGTGCTTAAACTTTCAGCAGGTGAAGTTCAAGAACATGAGACCGGGTGGCTTGATGCAGCGACTTCCCGTTCCTGAGTGGAAGTGAGAAGGTATTACCATGGACTTCCTTGTTGGTTTGCCGCGTACCTCTCGGGGGTTTGATTCCATTTGGATGATCGTTGATAGACTGACCAATTCAGCATATTTTTTGCCTGTTTAGACTTCTTATAGTGTAGAGAGGTTAGCCTAGATCTACCTTCGTGAGATTGTTCGGTTGCATGGGGTCCCAGATTTTATCATTTTAGACTGCGACACTCAGTTCACATCTCAGTTCTACAGGGCGATTCAATGAGATTTGGGTACAAAAGTTTAGCTTAGTACTTCTTTCCACCCTCAGACAGATGGCCGGTGCGAGAGGACTATTCAAGTCCTAGAGGAAATGCTTCAGGCTTGTTTTCTTGACTTTGGAGGTTCATGGGATCAGTTTTCTCCATCGGTTGAGTTTTCTTAAAATAATAGCTTTCATTCGAGCATTGGCATGGCACTTTTCGAGGCCTTGTATGGTAGGCATTGCAGATCGCCGATTAGTTTGTTTGAAGGTTTAGAGTCCAGACCGTAGGGTACAAATTTACTTAGATATTACTTGGATCGAGTTTGTTTGATTCAAGATAGACTTAGAGCGGCCTAGAGTAGGCAGAAGAGCTACGCTGATCGTAGACTTCATGCCTTGGAGTTCAGTGTTAGTGACTTGGTTTTCCTTCAAGTTTTGCCCGTGAAGGGCGTGATGAGATTTGGTTTGCGGGGCAAGCTTAGCGCTAGGTTCATTGGGCCATTTGAGATTCTACAGAGGGTTGGTAGTGTTGCCTACATTTTATCTTTGCCTTCGATGTTTTTAGCTGTTCACCCAGTTTTTTATGTCTCGATGTTGCACCGGTATGTGCTAGATGAGTCTCATATGTTGCATTGGGATACGGTTCAAATAGATGAGACCTTATCGTTTGTTGAGGAGACGATAGCTATTCTAGCAAGAGATATCAAGAGACTGAGATCTAGAGAGATTCCGATTGTGAAAGTTCAGCGGAGGCATCATCCGATTGAAGAGGCTACTTGGGATATCGAGAGTGAGTTGCATGCTCAGTATCCACAGTTGTTCGAGCTTTTAGGTACTCCCTTCTTCTTGACTTTCGAGGATGAAAGTCTTTTTAGTAGTGTATGTTGTGATGACCCTTCCGGTCATCTTCGTGTTTATACATTCATTATACTACTAGAGCTTTCCTATAGCGTCCCCAGGTCATTTATGGCTTGCTGGGACTGGTAGTTCGGTACCCTGGTCGTTCGTTTGGGCGTTTTGGCCGTTTGGCTGTTTTAGCGCTTTAACTTAGAATATCATTGACTTTAGTCAACATTCTTGGTAAACATTCTCGGAATAGAATTCTGACAGTTCCATTAGTTCTGGAGCGTGGATTTTGGTCTGGAAAGACCCTTGGTCGTGTTTTGGGAGCTTTCGGCTTAGTTTCGCTGTGGTTTTTGTGTTTAACTTTGGTCAACATTTAGAGAAGATGGCCTCGGATTGAAATTCTGACGGTGTTGTTAGCTCCAGAATATCAACTTTGGGCTAGGGGGAACTTTGGTTCGGGTCTCGAGGCTTCCGGACTTGTTTTAGGCCTTGGTGTTCCATTTTGAAAAGGTAGGCCTAAAGTTGGTTCTTGGGTATGGGGCCCACTTTTTGTGCTATCGAGCTCCGATGGGGTTTTTGTTGATTCTGCTGAGTCCGAAATACTATTTTTAGTTAGGTAGCATAGTTCATTTGTGTCCGTGAGACCCCAGATGCCTTCCGAGGGATTAATCGTGCATTTTAGACTTAGCTGGTTTTGGCTGAAGTTGTATCTATTGGGTCCCCAATTGCGAACATTTAACAACCATCGCCTGGCCGAATTTGCAGTGTGGCACCGAATTTGCGGTGTCTGTTGGCAGCTTTTAAACATAACTTCCTCCTTATTTCTCCCATTCTAAAATGTTGCCCCATTGTAAAACAGCTCTCCAACCACCAAAATTGTTCCCTTTTTGGCACTCAAATCCCCGGGGAAGTCACACCATAGCTCCATGGGCATTTCCATCACTAATTGGTGAGTCTCCTTCCTCCCCCATCTTGTCTTCTCCATTGATTAACACTCACCATTATTGCCAACTTCTCAAGCTCGAATTATGTTGTAGAATCTGCTCCTGTGTAGAGTTTTATGCTCTGTGGACTCATTCTTTACGTATCCCTTGGCTTGATTCTCTCATCTTGGGGGGTGATTCTTGCCTATTTCTGAATTTTATTTCTTTAATTTCTATTGTTTGTTCCTTAACTTTAGGGGATGTTTAGCCCGAATTTGATGCCAAAATTCATTGATTTTCCAAGCATGCACTCATATGGCCTTGGTGATCATAATTTGAGTTTAAATTTTTGGTTTTGGGTTGCAGGGACCACAGACCCACCGGTGACCCAAATTTCAGCCCCTCTATTTTTATAGCACAATGGGTATCGTTAGACTCATCTTGATGGGTTTATTATGTTGTTGATAGGTTGATCATCATTCAGGATTTCTCAGAGTGATTCGAGCTTGGATATCGTTTTCCCAGCAGCTTGTCGTCGGATGACAGGTAGGTTACGGTCTAAACTCCCTAGACTTAGGATATATCGGATAAAATTATACTAGCTGGCATCCTTGGGTTGGGATTATTAGGTTGGTAGCACAGACTTTGACCGCTTTCCATGTTTTGCCTTGTTTCTTTCCTCCGTTGTGTGTAGTATTCTCCGTAGCTGATATTATCACCTTTATGGTCCTGTGTGGCCTTGATTTTACTCTAGACCATAGATGGTGGGTTATTCGGGGGTGCCCGTGACTCCCGGGCATTGTTATCATGATATCATTCTGGTTATCTGTGTTATAGAGCGATTTGAGCCTGTGTAGGACCGATAGGTTGATTGTGAGTTGTTGGGCGGCTATTTGTGTTTAATCATATCATTTCCATGCATATAAAGAGGTTTTATCCATGCTTTACAATAGTTTTTGTTTTGGGCCTACTGGAACTAATTTTATAAACTTTGCATGGCCTTGGGGGCCCATTTTTTATGGAAATGGGTTGGAAATGGTTTGACTTAACATGTGGACCTTCTTGGGGTAAAAGAAAGTTAAATTATGATTCCTATCACTAATTTTACTATTAATGCAAGATTTGGTAGGGCCGGGGTGCTAGTTGAGTTTTCTTACTGATTTGGGATGACTTTAGCCTCGGTCGGACCGAGCACCTGACATAACTTTCTACTGTTTTAGACCCGAGTACGCCCGAGCACCCTTGAAGGGGTTTTTGAGATATTTTTCCCACTACTTTAGTCCTGGAGGGGTCTGGGCATTCATATTCGAGACTGGTTTTTAGCTTGAACCCGGACTTGCTTCCGGATGATATGTTCTGATACTGAGTTTTAGTATGGGGTCGGGGACCTCCATGGACCTTGTCGTTCCGAACCTGGGGCTTAGGGTTACGTGTGCCAGAGAGAGGGTTTATGGCAGAGTAGAGGTATACGGGCAATGGCCTTCCATGGAACCTACCTGCTGGGCTCGATCGGCATCGGAGGGGGTAAATACAGAGTTACCATTTCACCCTGAGATCTTCATGCATCATATCATTCATTGTTTGAGATTCCACCCTTGTTTGCAATTTGTTTAGTGTACGCTCTGTTTTTATGGGTGGTCAGAGGGTTTGTTTTCACTTGTTTGCATTCCTTGGTTGTATGGGCGACCGAGGGACTGTAGGTAGACTACTATTACTTTATCGCAGTGTTATCCCCTGCCACTATTATAATTATGAGGTTGTATACTGCTAGGTTCTTAGTTTCTGGATTTGAGATTGATTTTATTAGTTGGTCATTGATTTCCTGATTTCCGAGCATGTCTATCTTTACTCTCCTCTTCCTTCCCTTGTACTTGAGGTTAACGATATACTGTCCATTTCTAAGACTTATCATGTATATACTATTATTGCAAGGATACCAGGTGCGTCATTTCTTACTTTCACCTGCGCCTGTTGTGTATATATTCTACTTGCTAGCCTTGTCTGTTGTTCTGTGTCTTCCCTCTGGAGTAGATCCTGTTTACTTTTTGTTTGATTTCTGTGACTACTTGCTTCTATTCTATCTATTACTAAGCTTTTATCTTATATGTTCCCAGTTGGCCTATGATACCTACTGGGTACCTTATGCTTCGCATTTGGTGCTCATACTACACTCTGCATCTTCTGGTGCAGATCCTAGTGTGGGCCATCGTCGTTAGCTCGTTGGAGACTCGTGTGAGGAGTTGCTTTTGTGATACTCCAGACTGAGGGTGAGCTCTTGGCGACCAGAGCTTAGCTTTTAGTTTATCTTTTCCTTATGTACTCTGTTACTACTCAAAGACATTTATGTATATATTATTTTGGACGCTTTGTACTCCTTGTTTGTAGTTCCGGCTCTATACTATGATACCAGGTTTTGGATTTGGTTTAGTTTCCGCATATGTATGTATCCCTGTTATCTATTTTCTTCATCTTGTTCCCTTGCTTCCGCTTATTAAACTGTTCTTCCACTTAAATTGTTAGAATGTAGCCCATTACTAACTGTTCCGGGCTATTGGGGTTGGCTCGCCTACCGGGGGGTTGTAGGTGCCATCATGACTGAGAAATCGGGTCGTGACACAAATCTATAAATACAAATACATTAAACTACATTTTTTAGATTTTGGTATTTTTCAAATAGATATATAAATACATTTAGTATTTTTGGCAGAGTTGTATATTATCTTAAACAGATACATTTTGGTAGACAAGGTAGAGTTGTATTTGAAATTAAACAGACACATTTGAGTAGAGTTGGTAGAGTTGTATTTTGAACTTAAACAGATATATAAAATACATTTTGTATTTTTAGTAGAATTGACAGAATCACAGATACATTTATAACAACTTTATAAAGACAGATATATTCAAAATACTTTTTTGAATTTTATAGTTTCCAACCGACTTAAGTTTTCCATTTGAAAATGAAATCTAAAATGCAGATCACGCCCGTGATAGAAGGAAAGAATTAAAATCATTAAAGATCCTTAAAGATCCTTTCCTTTTTAAAGATGCTGGATACAAGGAATGAATTATAATCATTAAAGATCCTTTCCTTTTTAAATGGTAACAGTCACCTAAAATAACTCTTCCACCTAGATTTGTATTTGTATTTCACTAATAAATCTCAGATGTTAATTACAATTAAAATGACAATATTTTCGCTTATTAGTTGCTATCGCCTGTAATTAACTAATGTTTGTTATCTCCTCCTTAATTATTGGCTCAAATTTGCTATTTGAGAAATTTTCTCTAAAAAAATTAGATAATTTTAGGCCCGTGGTATGGGCCCAATATATTTTCATATTTTTTTCCAGTATATTACATCTTAATCTGTTTCAAATGTTCATACGACATCAGTGCATCATTTACAATTCAACTTGAGAAAGTTGAATCCTAAGAAATTCTATGTAGCAAGGAAATAGAGAATTGTGCTATATTAGGAGCTAGCACAATTCATGGTCGAGGAATATATAAAATGTTGATATCTTTGAGAAAACTCATCAATATCCATATATCCTCACAACTGGTATCTATTTCTCATGATATTGTTATCTTCTTTTTGTAACATTTGCACCACAAGCTTTGCTTCTGATAATGTATAAATCCTTGATCAATCAATTTATAAAGCTTGTTCCAAAGCTTTCGAATTGCTATTGCTTTAGCTCAAATATAATTTGTTTGTGATTTGCTTTGTCGATAAATTTTATGATATGTTTTATTAATGTCTTCGATAAGTAGAAGTATTTCTATATATTTTGACTTTAATAGATTTTAATATTAAAAGCATTTATTAAAAATTTAATTTCTAATTTCACAACAATAAAAACAATCATGAAAGCAACTTTATTTCTACATGTAACAATTATCTTAATGTCAAATTTCAAATTACACTAATAATTTTTTTTGATACTAAACTTTAAATCTTATGCAGTAAAAGAAAACTTTGAATTTTACCCCACAAAATAAACAATATATATGATTTCTTTTTTCAACCTTTTAACCAATGTATATGCTTTATTTTTTCAACCTTTTAGAATTTGAATATTAATTTTTTTTCTTCAAATTTCCTTTGTTAAATAGTTTATTATAATTGATATTTAAAAAAATCTTAAATAGAAAAATAAAATAAAAAAATCTTGTGCAGTAATTATTTTATGAATACATTATCAAATTAATAATTTCTTGATACCCCATGTGATGACCCTTTCGGTCATCTTCGCATTTACGCATTTATTGTACTGTTAGTGTCACGATCCAATTTCTCGGTCATGATGGCACCTACAACCCTCGGTATGTGAACTAATCCCCGTAGCCCAGAACAGTTAGCAATGGGCTACTATCTAACAAATAAGGGAACAAGACGAAGAGAACAGATAAAAGGAATATAAATATATACATATGCGGAAACTAAACTAAACCCCAAGACCTGGTATCATAGTACAGAGCCAAACTACATACATGGAGTGCAAATAAACCAAAACTATATATACAGATGTCTCTGAATGGTAATAGAGTACATGAAGCAAAATATAAACTAAAGCTAAGCTCCGATCGCCAAGAGCTCACCCTCAGTCTGAAGTAGTCCCCAACAGATCTCCAAGCACGAATCACAGCGATCTAACGGCGATGGCCCATGCTAGGATCTGCACCCATAGATGCAGGGGGCTAGGGGTGAGCACCAAATGCGAAGCATAAGGTACCCAGTAGGTATCATAGGCCGACTGGGCACATATAAGATAAAAGTGTAGTAATAGACAGAATAGAAGCAAGCAGTCACAGAAATCAACGAAAGGTACACATGAACTAGCCCAGAGGAAAATCAACAGAACCACATGTGAGGCTAGTAAGCAGAATATACACACCATAGGCACAGGTGAAAGTAAGAAACAACGCACCTGGGGTCCTCGCAACAACAGTGTATACAAAATAAGTTTATGAAATTGACGGTATACCGGTAACCTCAAGTGTAAGAAGAAGAGAGAAAGTGTAATGATAGGCATGCTCAGAGACATGAATCAAACTCAACTAATCATACCAATCTCATACTTATCTGTAATAAAGAACAATTCTGTAAGTAAATAGCAAAAGTCTACTTACAGTCCCCCGGCCGCCCATACAACCGAGGAAAACAAACAAGTGAAAACAAACCCTCCGGCATCCCATACTACCGGAGCGTACAATCAACAAACAACAAACAAGGGTGGAGCCTCAAACAATGAATGATATGATGCATGAAGATCTCAGTGAAATGGTATCTCTGTATGTACCTTCCCCGGCGCCGATCCGGCCCAGCAGGTAGGTTCCATAGAAGGACACTGCCCGTATACCTCTACTCCACCGTATACCCTTCCTCCGGCACACGCAGCCCGTAGCCCCTGGCCTGGATGACAAGGTCCATGGAGGTCCCAGACCCCATACTAAAACTAAGTATCAAACATGTCGTCCGGAAACAAGTCCGGTATCAAGATAGAGACCCAGTCTCGAATATGCAATGCCCAGACCCTGTCCAGGACTAAATTAGTAGGAAAATGTCTCAAAAACCCCTCCAAGGGTTCCCGGGCATAACCGGGTATAAACAGTAAAAAGTCATCTCAGGTGCTCGGTCCGACAGAGGCTAAAAATCATCTCAAGTAGCAAGAAAGCTCAACTTGCACCCCGGCCCTGCCGAGTCTAGCGTAGTAGTAAAACTGGTGTTTTAAAACATAATTTACTTTCTTTTACCAAGAATACTCACAAGTCAAATCAAACCATTTCCAAATTATTTCCATTAAAAATGGGCCCCCGGGGCCATGCAAGGTTTAGAAAATAGTGCCAGTAGGCCCGAAGCCAAAATCATAGTAAAACATGGATAAAACCTCTTTATATGCATGGAAATGGTATGATCACACACAATAGCTGCCCAACAGATCACAATCAACCTATCGACCCTGTACAGGCCCACAGCTACTCAGCAAGCATAACCAACCTAGAAGGATAATTCTATGCCCGGGACTCGCGGACATTCCCAAAATTCCACCTTCTATGTTCCAGAGTCAAAAAGGTCTCACAGGACCACAAGGGTAAATAAAATACATCGGAAAATACTACAAGCAACGGAGGAACAAAAGTAGGCGGACATGAATAAAGCGGTCGAGGTCTGTGGTACCAACCTAATAAACCAACCCAAGGATGCCCATTAATACAATTTTATTCTATATATGCGGAGTCTAGGGAAAATAAACCGTAACCTACCTATCGTCCGACGACAAGCTCGAACCTCTCCGAAAAGAAGCTCCGAAACGAAATCAAACTTGAACTAGGGCTTGAATAACTTGACGTAGATAATTGATTTAGTTCCCGAAATTAAACACAACATCAAAATATATCTAGTTCCACCTAATTCTCTCCGTATACGTATGTAGAAGGTGGCCTTTGCAGCTGCAACATCTCTTTCTAATATATAGAAAATGGAAAGGGACTTAAATGCTAGAAATATATATACTAAGTTGGCAAGTTGTTAAAAGGATTAGTGGCTTATCTAGGTGTCATAATTTAATGCAAATAAATGTTGTGCACTTCTCCACCACTTTCACGTGGAAGTGGTGGTGCCACCATAATAATAATTATCTCGTTATATATATATTCGGGTATTGCGTAAATTCGTGGTAAAATAAATATAGCTTTTTAAATATACCATAATTATTAGAAAATTATTTTGAATAAAACCTACTATATTATAATAATAATTTTCAACATAACTAAATTTACTATCTCCATTAAAATATTACAATGTATAAAAACCTTATAAAATAAATACATATACAATTATATTGTAACAAAGATATTTTCCATAAACCTTTAAAATATTTTAAAAAGGTAATAATAATATAATTTTTACCAAATTCAACTTTTAAATAAAATATTTTCAAATACACGCACGATGCTAATAAAATTCCTAAGCTTAGGCTCGTAATTCACCAACGCACGATTTTGATACTCAAGAATTCTCTCGGGATCCTCCCTTATATTTTATCACTGTTTTGGAACTGAAATGGCATTTTAAAACGTGAAGTTGAGGCTTAAATCGAGTTTAACCTGACCCGGTTCGCGACCCGGTTCGCAACCCATTTTCTGCCAGACAGTCCGCGGTAAAACAGTCATAACTTTTTACTCCGAGATCAGTTGGACGTGAGGTTTTGTGCGTTGAAACTAGACTCGTAGACCTTCGATTTGGTATTTCGGGAGACTTCTAACTCTTTATATATTGAGAGAAAAGCTCCGAGACATTTTACCCAAAGTTTAGAAGATTTATTAAAGAACTTACGAGAACTTTTGCCGACTTGCTTGACTTCAAAACTTATACGTGGAAATGACCGGAAGGGTCATTACATCATCTACTACTAAAAAGGGCTTTCGTCCTCGAAAGTCAAGGTCAAGGGGGTACCTGAAGGCTAAAATAGCTGCAGATAATGATCCCGCATATCTCTCTCGGTCTACCAGGTAGCCTCCTCGATTGGACGGTGCCTCCACTGAACCTTAACAACCGGGATCTCTCGAGACCTCAATCTCCTGACATCTCTAGCCAAAATAGCTGCCGGCTCCTCAACAAAGGCTAAACCCTCATCCAACTGAACTGAATCCCACTGCAACACATGAGACTCATCTGAGACATACCGACGTAACATCGAAACATGGAACACAGGATGTATCGCTGAAAACATCGGAGGCAAGGCTAACTGATAGAGCAACGCTACCACCCTCTGAAGAAATCTCAAATGGCGCCAATGTACCTGGGGCTAAGCTGCCCCGCTACCCCGAAATCTCATCACGCCCTTCATGGGCGATACACGGAGAAACACCAAGTCACCGACACTAAACTCCAAGGCACGAACCCTACGATCAGCATAACTCTTCTGCCTGCTCTGAGCTGCCCGAAGTCTGTCCTGAATCACTCGGACTCGGTCTAAGGAATCTCGAAGCAAATTTGTGCTCTGTGGCCCAGCACTAAAACCATCAAACCAACCTACCGGTGATCTGCAATGCCTGCCATACAAAGCCTCAAAAGGTGCCATGCCGATACTCGTGGAAGCTGTTATTATAAGAAAACTCTGCCAAGGGGACAAACTGATCCCAAGAACCTCCAAAGTCAAGAACACAGGCCCGAAGCATGTCCTCCAGAAATCTGAATAGTCCTCTCGGACTGGCGCATCTTGCTGAGGGTGGAAAGCGGTAGCTAAGATGAACCTCTGTACCCAAATCTGCGCTGAATAGCCTCCAGATGATATGTGAACTGAGTGTCAGGCGGTCGTGAAATAATAGAAGCTGGGACCCCCGTGCAACCGAAACAATCTCAGGAAGGTAGATCTGAGCTAACCTGCTTTGCGCATAAAGAAGTCTGAACCGGCAAGAAATGTGCTTTGACTTAGTCAGCCTATCAACAATCACTCGCATATGGAAATGCAAACCCCTGAGAAGTACGGGGCAAACAACAACAAGAGTCCATAAGTAAATCCCTTTCCACTTCCACTCAGGAATGGAAAGTCGCTGCATCAAACCTCCAGGTCTCATGTGCTCGAACTTAACCTGCTGACAGTTCAAGCACCGAGATACAAACTCCGCTATATCCCGCTTCATACCACTCCACCAGTAAAGCTGTCTCAAGTCCCTATACATCTTTGCTGTGCCAGGGTGAATGGAGTATCTAGTACAATGTGCCTCATGAAGTATCAACTGAATCAAATCACTAATCCTCGGAACACAAAGGGGACTATCAAACCTCAGAACCCCATCTGAATCTAGAGTAGCCCGACTGGTCTCACCCTGAGCAACCCGATCACGAAGGTCACACAACTGCTGATCCTCAAACTGACGGCTCTGAATCTTATCAATCAAAGTAGAACGAACCTCAATACTGGCGAGAACTCTGCTAGGATCCGACAAGTCAAGCCTAACCAAATGGTTAGCCAAGGACTGGATGTCCCAGGCCAACGGTCGCTCTGAAACTGAAAGAGAAGCTAGGCTACCCATACTTACTGCCCTCCGACTCAAGGCATCCGCTACCACATTTGCCTTGCCCGGATGATACAGAATAGTGAAGTCATAGTCCTTCAGTAACTCGACCCATCTCCTCTATCTCGAGTTCAACTCTCGCTGACTCGTGATATACTGAAGACTACGGTGATCAGTGAAGATCTCACAGTGAACTCCATATAGGTAATGCCTCCAGATCTTGAGCGCGAAAACTACCGCTGCCAACTCTAAGTCATGAGTGGGGTAGTTGCGCTCGTGAACCTTCAGCTGCCTCGACGCATATGCTATTACTCGACCCTGTTGCATCAACACACAACCAAGACCAACCCCAGAAGCATCACAATACACGGAGAAGCTCTGACCTTCAACCGGCAAAGTCAACACTGGAGCTGAAGTCAATAAGGCCTTAAGCCTCTTGAAGCTATTCTCACACTGGTCCGACCACTGAAATGGGACATCCTTCCTAGTCAGCATAGTCAAGGGTGCTGCTATGGAAGAAAATACCTCAATGAACCGTCTGTAGTAGCCTGCTAACCCAATAAAGCTGCGGACCTCAGTAGCAGTAGTAAGTCTAGGCCAATCACGAACTGCAGAAATCTTTCCTGGGTCAACCTTAATCCCATCCTTAGACACCACGTGCCCTAGGAATGCAACTGACTCAAGCCAAAAATCACACTTTGAGAACTTGGCATAAAGCCGATGATCTCTCAAAGCCTGGAGTATAACCCTCAAGTGCTGCTCATGCTCATCTCTACTACGCGAGTATACTAAGATGTCGTCTATAAAAGCTATCACAAATGAGTCCAAATACGGGCCAAGAACCCTGTGCATCAAGTTCATAAAGGCTGCGGGGGTATTAGTCAACCCAAAAGACATCACCAGGAACTCATAATGGCCATAACGTGTCCTGAATGCTGTCTTAGGGATGTCCTCCGCCCTAATCCTCAACTGATGGTAGCCGGACCCATATCAATCTTCGAAAACACGACTGAACCCTGAAGTTGGTCAAACAAATCATCAATCCTCGGCACCGGATACCTATTCTTCACTGTCACCCTATTCAGCTGCCGATAATCAATACACATGCGCATCGACCCATCCTTCTTCTTCACGAAGAGAACAGGAGCACCCCACGGTGACACACTAGGTCTAATAAACCCCTTAGCTAACAGATCCTGGAGCTGCTCTTTAAGATCCCTCAACTCAGCAGGAGCCATACGGTAAGGAGAAATAGAAATGGGCCTAGTGCCCGTCTCTAGCTCAATAGCAAGATCAATATCTCTCTCAGGTGGAAGGCCTGGCAGGTCGGTAGGAAACACATCGAGGAAGTCTCTAACCACAAGAACAGAATCAGGAGAAGTAGGGTCAGCACTAACATCTCGGACATATGCTAGATAAGCTAAACACCCACGGGAAATCAACTTCCTAGCTCAAAGACAAGAGATGATCCCAGATGGTGCATGGCTAACAGAAACCCTGCCACACAACCGGGGATACACCGGGCACAGCTATGGTAATTGTCTTGGCATAACAATCCAAAACCACACAGTGAGGGGATAACCAGTCCATGCCCAGTATCACATCAAAATCTAGCATATCAAGAATCATCAAATCACCCCAAGTCTCTGAATCACCAATAGATAGCATACAGGATCTCACAATCCGATCCACTACTAAAGAATCTCCTACTGGGTCGAAACAGAAACAGGAACAGATAATGGCTCACTAGCCAACCCCAAACAAGGCACAAAGTAGGCAGATACATATGAACAAGTGGATCCAGGATCAAATAAAGCCATAGCAGACTGATGGAACACAGAAATCGTACCTGTAATCACAGCATCTGAGGCCTCTGCCTCTGGTCTCCTAGGGACCGCGTAAAACTGATGACGACCTCCACCTGCCCGATCGCCATCCCTACCACCTGCTCTGCCGCGTGGAGCACCACCTCTACTCTGACGACCACCCCCTCTAGCCGGGGGCTGAACTACCCGTAAAGGCTCGGCCAACTGAACTGTACCCTGCTGAGGGCAATCTCTAGCAAAATGACCAATTGCACCACAAGTAAAACAAGCCCCTGACGGCCTACTCAATCGAGATGAACCAGCAGATCCCGTATGACCACCACGACCTGATTCCCCAGAAACAGTACCCCTCGAAGACTGGCCGCCATAGCCCTGATGGCTACTTTGACCCTGCTCGAACTGGGTACTACCGAAAGTCTGAAGGGAAGCCTGAATCGGTCGTCTGGACTGACCCTGGTACTGCTGTGGCTGATAACTCCGGCTCCACTGGCCAGTACCTCTACCACCATATCTGAAACCACTATAGACACCCTGATGTCGAGGCCTCTTATCTCTGGGCCCCTGATCATGTCGTTGTAAGTCCTCCACAGTGCGGGCATAGTCTACAATAGCCTGGAATGACCGACCACTGGAAATCAATATCTCAGCTGGCTGCCTGATCTCTGGCCTCAAACCCTATACAAATCTGTGAATCCTATCTGCCTCGGTAGGAATGATCATAGCTCCGAATGGTGCTAGCTGATGAAAGCGGGTCTCATACTCCGAGATAGTCATAGATCCCTGCATAAGGTGAGTAAAATGCTCCCTACGACGCTCACGATCACTCTAAGGTAGGAACTTGGCCATAAAGGCCTCAAAAAACTCAGACCAGGTCAAAGGTGGTGACGATGGTGGTCTACAAGCAACCTGGGCCCTCCACCATAACTTCGCTGGGCCCTCCAACTGATAGGTAGTATAACCAACCCCATGAGTCTCCAACAAACCAAAATGATGCAACATCTCCTCACAGGTAGTAATAAAGTCATGTGGATCCTGTCCAGAAGTACCAGCAAACCTCGGAGGTGCTAACCTCAAAAACCTACCCAACGCCTTCTGCTCTATCTCTGTCATAATTGGGCGAGGAGCAAGAGGCTGTGCAACAGATGGGACCGGAATGACCTCCGCACGGGGAGCCATAGTAGCCGGCTGCGCTCCTAAGCTCTGTGCACCCAGGGCTTCCCCCTGAGCGGATGTCTGCGCTACCTCGGAAGGCCGCTCTCCAATCATACCCAAAAGCTGTAATAGTAATCCCCGAATATCTGGAGACTGAGCTGCGGCTGGAGCTGGCACATAAGTGGGCACTGGAGATGGTACTAGAGCTGGCGCTGGAGCTGGCGCTGGAGCTGGCACTGGAGCTGGCGCTCGAGCTGGTGCTGGAGCTGGCGCTGGAGCTGGTGCTGGAACGGGAGGCTCATCCCCGCGTGATGCCGATGATCTCGTACGAACCATCTGCGAAAGAATGAAGTAGAACAAATGAGATTTCCAGAAACTTCAAGGGTTCTACGCACGACACAAAAGCAATGAAAGAGTCAAATTTCCTAAAATGCCACTGTAGCCTCCCAAAGATTGAGTACGGACGTCTCCGCCCTGATTCGCAGGACTCTACTAGACATTGGCTCCTATACCGATGACACCGGTGAACCTAAAACTCTGATACCAAGTTGTCACGACCAAATTTCTCGGTCATGATTACACCTACAACCCCTGGTAGGTGAACCAATCCCCATAGCCCAGAAGAGTTAGCATTTGGCTACTATCTAACAAATAAGGGAACAAGACGAAGAGAACAAATAAAAGGAATATAAATATATACATATGCGGAAACTAAACTAAACCCCAAGACCTGGTATCATAGTACAGAGCCAAACTACATACATGGAGTGCAAATAAACCAAAACTATATATACAGATGTCTCTGAATGGTAATAGAGTACATGAACCAAAAGATAAACTAAAGCTAAGCTCCGATCGCCAAGAGCTCACCCTCAGTCTGAAGTAGTCCCCAACAGATCTCCAAGCACGAATCACAGCGATCTAACGGCGATGGCCCACGCTAGGATCTGCACCCAAAGATGCAGGGGGGTAGGGGTGAGCACCAAATGCGAAGCATAAGGTACCCAGTAGGTATCATAGGCCGACTGGGCACATATAAGATAAAAGTGTAGTAATAGACAGAATAGAAGCAAGCAGTCACAGAAATCAATGAAAGGTACACAGGAACTAGCCCAGAGGGAAATCAACAGAACCACATGTGAGGCTAGTAAGCAGAATATACACACCATAGGCACAGGTGAAAGTAAGAAACAACGCACCTGGGGTCCTCGCAACAACAGTGTATACAAAATAAGTTTATGAAATTGACGGTATACCGGTAACCTCAAGTGTAAGAAGAAGAGAGAAAGAGTAATGATAGGCATGCTCAGAGACATGAATCAAACTCAACTAATCATATCGTAGTTCTTCGCCTCTTGGTAAGTCATCTTCCCCAACTTGCCTTCTTTGGTTTTTCTCTTAATTCCTCCATTGATGCTCATCCAAAGGTTGGAAATTCTTATGTAGTGGCTGCCCCTAGCTCGTGCATGTTTCGTAGAAGTAAAGAATTGTCCTCTCGGCTTGAAATTTCATCTTTGTGGTAAGTAATGTTTGCCCAATTTTCATTTTTATTTTTGAAATTTCTATTCTTTAATCCCCAACTTGGGCGGGCTGTTTTGGTGACCTTCCCTTGTCCAATTGTGCTCAAATTTGGAGCATCCCTTTTTGGCATCGTTGGGGTCATCGTGGTTCTTTTCGTTTTGGTTTTGGGTTATGGGCCACGCGGGCTTGCTTTTGACCTGGATATTGATATGGGTATCGTTAGACTCATCTTAATATTTTATTCATGAATTTGATAGTTTGATTCACGTTCGGAGCATCTCGAAGCAGATCAGCCTCGGATGTCATCATTCCCACATCTTGTCGTCAGACGACACGTCGGTTACGTCATAAATCATTAGACTTCACATATATCGTGTAAAATTGTACTAGTTGGCATCCTTGGGTTGGGTTATTAGGTTAGTACTACAGACCTTGATCGCTTTTCCATGATTCGTCCTATTTCTTTCTTCCATTGTGTGTATTATTCCTATTAGTTGATATATTTATTACCTTTGTGCCCCGGTGAGGACTTGTTGACTCTGGAACATAGAAGGTTGGATTATTGGGAATATCCGCGAGTCCCGGACATAAAAATATCCTTTTAGGCTGGTTATGCTTGTTGAGTAGCTTCAGAGCCTGTGCAGGGCCGTTAGGTTGATTGTGAGCTGTTGGGCAGCTATTTGGGTTGATCATATCATTTCCATACATATAAAGAGGTTTTTCCATGTTTTAGTATGGTTTTTGGCTTCGGGCCTATGGAAACTGATTTTCTAAACCTTGCATGGCTTCGGGGGGACCTATTTTCGATGAAATTGGATTTGGAAATGATTTGACTTGATACGTGGACCTTCTTGGGGGTAAAAAAAAGTTTCAAAAATATGGTTTTATCATAATTTATTACTATTGCTAGACTCGACCGGGTCAGAGTGCTAGCTGAGTTTTCTTAATGATTTGAAATGATATCAGGCTCGGCCGGGTTGAGCATCTGAGATATTTTTACTACTGTTTTAGACCTGGTTGTGCCCAGGCACCCTTTGAAGGGTTTTTGAGACATATTTTTCACTGTTTTAGTCCTAGACAGGGTCTAGGCATGCATATTTGAGACTTAGCCACTGGCTTGAACCCGGACTCGATTCTGGGGGACACGTTTTGATTCTGTGTTTTAGTATGGGGTCTGGGACCTCCATGGACCTTGCCGCTTTGGGCCAGAGGATTTGGGCTACATGTGGCTGGGGGAAGGGTATATGGTGGATTAGAGGTATACAGGTTGTGTCCTTCCATAGAACCTGCCTGATGGGCCCGATCGGCACTGGAGGAGGTACATACAGAGGTTTCATTTCACCCTGAGGTTTTCATGGATCATATCATTCATTATTTGGGATTCCACCCTTGTTTGTTGTTTGTTGATTGTACGCTCTGATAGTATGGGATGCCGGAGGATTTGTTTTCACTTGATTGTGTTCCTCGATTGTATGGGCGGCCGGGGGACTGTAGGTAGACTCTCTTTACTTTATTACGAATTTATTCTCTACTGTGGTTATAAGTGTGGAAGTGGACTTTCTAGGCTATTACTGCTGGATTGAGTGTGATATGGTTTGTCTGGTTATCTATTCTGTTTAGCGGGCATGTATACTTTATCCTTCCCTCCCCTTCTTTATACTTGAGGTTACCGGTATACTGCCATTTGTTAGAACTTACCCATATATACTTTTTTTAGCGAGGCTCCCAGGTGCATCATTCTTGCTTTCACCTGTGTTTTCCATGTATATATTCTACTTGCTAGCCTTGCTTGTTGTTTTCTGTTGTCTTCCCTCTAGTCTAGTTCATGTGTACTTTACCGTTGATTTTTGTGGCTGTTTATTTCTATTCTGTCTCTTATTGCCCTTTTACTTTATATGTGCCCAGTCGGCCTATGATACCTAATGGGTACCTTGTGCTTCACATTTGGTGCTCACCCTACCTCTGCATCTTTTGGTGCAGATCCTAGCGTGGGCCATCACCGTTAGCCCGTCAGAGACTCGTGTGGGGTGCAGTTTTTTGATCATCTAGGCTGAGGGTGAGCTCTTGGCGTTCAGAGTTTGACTTCAGTTATCCTTGGTGTATTTTGTACTCTTATAGTTTTTGAGACATTGTGTATATATGACTTTTGGACCTTTGTACTCCTGATGTAGTTCGGCTCTTATACGCTTTGCTACCAGGTTTTTGGTTGGTTTAGATTCCACTTGTTTATATCTCTCTTGTATCTATTTTGTTCTCATTATGCCCTTTCTTCCGCTTATGTAGCGAATCTTCTGCTTAAACTATTAGAAAGTAGCCCATTACTAACCGTTCTGGGCTACGGGGATTAGTTCACCTACTGCGGGGTTGTAGGGGCCATCATGACCGAGAAATTGGATAGTGACAGCTTGGTATCCAAGCCCTAGGTTCGCCGGTGTCATTAGTATAGGAGTCAATGTCTGGTAGAGTCCTGCGGATTGGGGCAGAGATGTTCGTACTCAATCTTTGGGAGGCTATAGTAACAGATTAGTAAAATGGACTATTCTTGTTCCTCTTTTATGCATAGTATCCTTGAAAGTTTCTAGAAATCTCACTTATTCTGGTTAACTCTTCCATATATGGTTCGTACGAGATCTTCAGCTTCTGGCGGAGGAGAGCCTCCTATCGCTGCACCTCTAACTCCAGCTGGGGGCCGAGGTGGTCGTCGAGGTAAAGATAGGGGTCGAGGGCGCCGCAAAGCAGCGACACCTGTTAGAGCTGCTAGAGTTGAGGTGGAGCCAGAGTTAGCTCTAGAGCAGCAGCATGTGAACATGGGGACAACCCAGGTACCACTAGCTCCAGTACCAGTACTAGCATCAGCTTCTGTGCCAGCTTCAACCTCAACTCAGTCTTCAGATATTCAGGGTTTATTACTTCAACTTTTTGGTATGATTGGAGAGAGACCTTCAGAGGCAGCACATATATTCGCTCAGGGGGCAGCCCTGGGTGTTCAGAGTTCAGGAGCGCAACTTGTTACTGTGGCTCCCCGTGTAGAGGTTGTTCCAGTGTCACTACCCGTTTTCTCGGTCATGATTGAACCTACAACCCCCCAGTAGGCGAACCAATTCCCGTAGCCAGGACAATTAGTAATGGGTTACTATCTAACAAATAAGCGGGAGAGTAGTTTAATAAGCAAAAGTGAAGGAACAAGATGAAGAGAATAGATAACAGGAATATATATATACATATGCGGAAACTAAACCAAACCCCAAGACCTGGTATCATAGTATAGAGCCGAAACTACATACATGGAGTACAAACGATCCAGAATAATATATACAGATGTCTCTGAATGGTAATAGAGTACATAAAGCAAAAGACAAACTAAAGATAATCTCCGATCACCAAGAGCTCACCCTCAGTCTGAAGTAATCCCCAACAGATCTCCAAGCACGACTTACAGCGATCTAACGGCGATGGCCCACGCTAGGACCTGCACCCAAAGATGCAGGGGGTAGGGTGAGCACCAAATGCGAAGCATAAGGTACCCAGTAGGTATCATAGGCCGACTGGGAACATGTAAGATAAAAGCATAGTAACAGACAGAATAGAAGCAAGTAGTCACAGAAATCAACAAAAGGTACACAAGAACTAGCCCAGAGGGAAGTCAACAGGACCACATGTTAGGCCAGCAAGCAAAATATATACACCATAGGCACAGGTGAAAGTAATAAACAACGCACCTGGGGTCCTTGCAATAACAGTGTATACATAATAAGTTTACAAAATTGACGGTATACCGGTAACCTCAAGTGTAAGAAGAAGAGAGAAAGAGTAATGATAGGCATGCTTAGAGACATGAATCAAACTCAACCAATCTTATTAATCTCAAATCCAGAAGCTCTGCCCGTATACCTCTACTCCACCGTATACCCTTCCTCCGGCACACGCCGCCCACAGGCCCAGACCCGGATGGCAAGGTCCATGGAGGTCCCTGACCCCATACTAAAACTCAGTATCAAAACATGTCATCCGGAAGCAAGTCTGGGTTCAAGAGAGAGACCCAGCCTGTAATATGCATGCCCAAACCCTGTCCAGGACTAAAGTAGTAGGAAAATATCTCAAAAACCCCTCCAAGGGTGTCCGGGCATAACCGGGTCTAAACAGTAGAAAGTGGTCTCAGGTGCTCGGTCCGACCGAGGCTAAAATTATCTCAAGTAGCAAGAAAACTCAACTAGAACCCCGGCCCTGCCGGGTCTAGCGTTAATCGTAAAACTGGTGATTCAAAACATAATTTTACTTTGTTTTACCCAGGAATATTCACAAGTTAAATCAAACCATTTCCAAATCATTTCCATCAAAAACAGGCCCCCGGGGCCATGCAAGGTTTAGAAAATAGTGTCAGTAGGCCCGAATCCCAAACCATAGTAAAACATGGATAAAACCTCTTTATATGCATGGAAATGGTATGATCACACACAATAGCTGCCCAGCATCTCACAATCAACCTATCGACCCTGCACAGGCCCACAGCTACTCAGCAAGCATAACCAACCTAGAAGGATAATTCTATGCCCGGAACTCGTGGACATTCCCATAATCCCACCTTCTATGTTCCAGAGTCAACAAGGCCTCACAGGACCACAAGGGTAAATAAAATCTATCGGCAAGTACTACAAGCAACGGAGGAACAAAAGTAGGCGGACATGAATAAAGCGGTCGAGGTCTGTGGTGCCAACCTAATAATCCAACCCAAGGATGCCAGCTAGTACAACTTTATCCGATATATGCTAAGTCTAGGGATTTTAAACCATAACCTACCTGTCGTCCGATGACAAGCTGCTAGGACAATGATTTTCGAGCTCGAACCTCTCTGAAAAGCTACGAAATGAAATCAAACTCGAACTCGGTCTTGAATGACTCGACGTAGATGATTGATTTTCTTTCGATGAAAGAATAAATTATCAAGATATGTTTTTCCTCCAAATTTTATTCATCGCTATAAGTGAATATACGTACGCAACAACTGAAAGCTCCAAATGCTAAAGGAAAAGGATAAGAACCAGGATGTTTGGTCTTTCTGTATGTGTATATGCTGATGACCCCTTGACAAATATAAGAGGAGATAAGGATTACTTTTTGCTTATCAATCAATGAAATGAAATCTTCTTTTTATAAAAAGAAAACAAAAAGTGACCACTACTAAATATACTAATTGCTGCCTTCATCTTCCACTTACACGTGGGGGTGTGCTGCCATTTCAATACCACTCTATAATAAGTATTTATCCATTACGTAGGTACTTGGGTATTGCATAAGTTCGTGGTAAAATATATATAGCTTTTTAAATATACCATATTTAATAGAAAATTATTTCAAATAACACCTACTATATTATAATAATAATTTTCAACATAACTAAATTTACTATCTCCATTAAAATATTATAATTTATAAAAACATTATAAAACAAATACATACACGAATATCTCGTAACAAAAGTATTTTAGGAAGGCAATAAAAATATAACTTTCTACCACATTCAACTTTTAAATTAAATATTTTCAAGTACGCACAATTTTGATACTCAAGAACTCTCTTGGAACCCTCCCTTATGTTTTCTCACTGTTTCAGAACTGAAAAGACGTTTTAAAATGTGAAGTTGAGGCTTTAAATCGATTTTGACCCGACCCGGTTCGCGACCCGGTTTCTGCCAGACTGTCCGAAGTAAAACAGTCATAACTTTTTACTTCGAGATCAGTTGGACGTGAGGTTTTGTGCGTTGGAAACTAGGCTCATAGACCTTCGATTTGGTATTTTGGGGGACTTCTAACTCTTTATATATTGAGAAAAAATCTCTAAGACATTTTACCCAAAGTTCAGAAAATTTATTAAAGAAACTTATGATAACTTTTGCCGACTTGCTTGACTTTAAAACTTATCACACGACCAAAAAATAGCCCCGACACCGAACTACCAGTCTTGACAAGCCTTAAATGACTTGGGGCCGCTACAAACAAACTCTAACGGTACAAGGAAAACGTATACGTGGAAATAACCGGAAGGGTCATTACATCCAGTTCCATTACTATGATAGAGATGGAGCAGAAGGCATTGGGTAGGTATCTAAGATTAGCGCCACTGAGGTTTGCTGGTACATAGGGTCAGGACCCATATGACTTTATCACCACTTGTGAGGAGATGCTGCATCATTTGGGCTTGTTGGAAACCTATGGGGTTGGATGTACTGCTATTTGTTGATTGTATGCTCCAGTAGTATGGGATGTCGGAGGGTTTGTTTTCACTTGATTGCGTTCTTTGGTTGTATGGGCGGCCGGGGGACTGTAGGTAGACTCCTTTACTTTATTATGGATTTGTTCTGTACAACGGTTATAAATGTGGAACTGGACTTGCTAGGCTGTTACTTCTGGATTGAGTGTGATATGGTTTGTCTGTTTATCTATTCTGTTTACTGAGCATGTCTACTTTATCCTTCCCTCCCCTTCTTTATACTTGAGGTTACCAGTATACCGCCCTTTGTTAGAAATTATCCATATATACTATTTTTTTGCGAGGCTCCCAGGTGCATCATTCTTACTTTCACCTGTCTTTGCCATGTATATATTCTACTTGCTAGCCTTGCTTATAGCTTTCTATTTTTTTCCCTCTGGGCTAGTTCATGTGTAATTTACCATTGATTTCTGTGGTTATTTATTTCTATTCTGTCTGCTATTGCCCGTTTACTTTATATGTGCCCTGTCGGCCTATGATACCTACTGGGTACCTTGTGCTTTGCATTTGGTGCTCACCCTACCCTCTGCATCTTTTGGTGCTAATCCTAGAGTGGGACATCGTCGTTAGCGCATCAGAGACTCGTGCGTGGTGCAGTTTTTGGATCATCCAGGTTGAGGGTGAGCTCTTGGCGTTCAGAGCTTGACTTCAGTTATCCTTGGTGTATTTTGTACTCTTATAATTTCGAAGACATTGTGTATATATGAATTTTGGACCTTTGTACTCTTGATGTAGTTCGACTCTTATACGCTATGATAGCAGGTTTTGGTTGGTTTAGATTCCGCTTGTTTGTATCTCTCTTGTATCTATTTTCTTCTCATTATGTCCTTGCTTCCGCTTTTGTATCAAATCTTCCGCTTAAACTGTTAGAAGGTAGCCCATTACTAACTGTTCCGGGCTACGGGGATTGGTTCACCTACTGGGGGTTGTAGGTGCCATCATGACCGAGAAATCGGGTCGTGAAACCCCAACATTGTTTTCTCTTTTAGTCACTTAATTTAATATTTTTGTTGAAGTAAATAAAAATTATTAATGTATCATTTTAAGACTATTTTAATAGTCAGTGTACAAACTTTAGTAGTGGTCATATTATATAATATAATACTAAAAATTTATCTACACAGTATTTTATTTTAAGTTAGTTCAAAATTTTCTTTTTAAAATATGTCCAAACAAGCTTACCATTTATAAAGTTTGTTTTTTTATTGTTTGTCAGAAGTTAGTAAATAGCAACTCTTTATTTTAATACAATTACAAAATATATTCCTATGGGCCCATAACAAAAGCAAAGACATGTATGGATTCTTCGAGAATTTTATTTTGATCATTAATTATACAATTATTATTTTACCCTAAAATAAAGTTAGAATTACTAAAATGCCCTTGGTCATCATTCTCATGGCTCTTCTATATAATAAATATGTAATGACCCTTCTAGTCATTTAGGCATGTTTGCCTTTCTTAAACCATTAGTGCTTGCCTATAGTAGCCCCAAATCATTTATGGCTTGCTGGGACCGGTAGTTTAGTGCCCGGGTCGTTTGCTTGGTCTTTTTGGTTGTTCCTTGTTTTAGAGCTTTAGGCTTTTGAAATCGTTGGCTTCAGTTAACATTCTTTGTGAACGTGCTCGGAATCGAATTCCAACAGTTCTGTTAGCTCCGGAGCGTGGACTTTGGTCTAGTAGGCCCTTTGGTCGGGATCCGAGAGCTTTTCAGCTTGTAATTCTCTCTCATTCAGTGTTTTCAAGCAATTGAGCTTGTTTGGTTGACTTTGGTCAACATTTGGAGAAGACAACCTCGGATGGAAATTCTGACAGTACTTTTAGCTCCGGAATGCCGAGTTTGTGTTAGGTAGCTGGTTGGTTCAGGTCCCGGGTGATTCGGGCTTATATTGGGTGTTTGGTTGATATTGGTTAGTGTTGACTTGGGTCAACATTCCACCGAGATGACCTTGTATGGAAGTTTCTTTAATTTCGTTGAGTCCGAACGTTATTTCTACTCTAATAGCATATTTGGTTTGTTAGTATCAGATTCTGATTGTGCCCCAAATGCCTCGTGAGAGTTTTAAGTTTTGCTTGTTATTTTGTTGCAAGTCAGGCCTTCAGCGCCAATGGCGCCCAGGCAGCGCGATTGCGCTAGCCTGTGTGTCCCATCAGTGCCAATGGCACCGTGCCAGCGCATTAGCGCTCCAACGCCTGCCCGCATGCCAACGCGATGGCGCCCTGTTGGCGCGATAGCGCCGAGGCGCGATAGTGCCGAGGCGCCTAGCTCTCCTCTTGCGTGATGGTGCTATTTTAGCGTTGTTGGCGCTGACCAACGTGCCAGCAGTTATATTCTTAGACCTTCATTTTTCCAGCTCTATTTCTCATTTATTCCCAACTCCAAATACAAAATCCCCTCTACCAAAGTTCTCCTTTCAACCTTAGCTTGGAGAATCCATCAATTTGGTTGGCAAGTCTCGCTTCTTGGTCGATTTTGGTATGTTTTTGTTCCCCAAAACTTACTCCTTTTCCATTTCATAAACCTTCATTGTTTCTATTTCTCAAAGCTTAGAAATTCCATGTAGAATCTATTTCTTGGGCTTGCATGTTCGTGGGATCGGAGTTTTCACTTCCTTATCTTGTTCCTCTCGTTGTGGTAAGTATCTTTTGATTAATTTCCGGATTTCATTTTTGAACCTTCCCTCTTTATTTTCCTTTTTAGCGTGGTGTTTTATGCCACTTTTCTTGGCCCAATTCCCTCAAATTTTGAGCAGGCGCTCCCGGGATTCTAAGGAACACATGGGTATGTTTTGTTTCTAGTTTTAGGTAGCGAGGCCCACGGGCCCGTTTGTGACCTGGATATTGACCCGGTTATGTTTATAGCATTATGGGTATCGTTAGTTTCGTATTAATGCCTAGATTATTGTGTTGATAGTATTTTCGTGAATTAGAGCTTCTAGGAGCAGTTCAAGCCTGGACGACACCGTCACCGCAGCTATTCATCGGACGATAGGTAGGTTATGGATTTCCTTACCTAGACTTTGTATATAGAGGCTATAACTGCATTAATTGGTATTCTTGGGTGGATTGTTTTAGGTTGGTACCCAGACCTTGTCCGCTTATTTCTTACGTTATTTATAGTATTCGCGTAGTATCGTATATTACCCTTGTGGTCCTGTGCGGTCTTGTATGGACTCTGGAACATAGATGGTGCGATATTTGGGAATGTTCTCGAGTCCTGGACATAGAGGTATCCTTTTATGCTGGTTATGAATGTTGTAGAGTTGTTGAGCCTGTGCAGGGACGATAGGAATGTTTGTGAGCCATTTTGGGCTACCCTACTATTTGCAAGCATATCATACATGAAAAAGGGTTTTCACTGCATGTTTTACTTTGGTTTTGGCTTTGGGACTACTATAGATGGTTTTTCCTAAACTTCCATGACCCCAAGGGCTCATTTTCAGTAATGTGACTTTGAAAGGGTTTTGAAACTGACTTTTATGAATCCTCTTTGTGTAGAGAGGATATTAGATTGATTTGATTACTTGTTTTCCTACTAATACTAGGCTTGGCTAGGCAGAGCACTAGACTTGATTTCCTATTGATGCTAGCCTAGGCTGGGAAGAGCACTAGACTTGATTTCTACTGATTTAGACCCGAGTATACTTCGGGCACCCTTTGAGAGGATCTTTTAAGATTACTACTACTGTTTTAGACCCGGGTCAAAGCCGGGCATGTACTACGAGATTTTGAGTTTTGAGCTACACTTGAGATTAAATGGTTTTGTATGTGGTCGAGGGGTAGACCTCCATGGACCCCTGTCATTCCTGGGACACAGGATACAGGCCAACGCAGCGTGCCAGGAGGGGGGGTGTATGGCATAGGAGAGGTACACGGGAAAGGGCCTTCCATGGATCCTGCCTCTATTGGGCCTTATAGGTACCGAAGGGGGTAATGTACAAGGCACTATTACATCAGATTCATCATCATCATGCATATATCACTCTGATTCCACCCTTGTTTGTTGTGTGTTCAGTGAACACTCTGGTTGTATAGGCGGCCGGAGGGTTTGTTTTTACTTGATTGCATTCTGAGTTGTATGGGAAGCCGTTGGGACTGTAGGTAGATTATTACTCCTGTCATTTTATAGAGCTTGTCATGGTCCTTAGTTCTTGGTGTATTGGTACGTTTTAGCCTGTTGAGGCACCGAGTTTTGGGCTTGAGTATTGAAAGACTAGTGAGTCTTATTCTATTGAGGCAGTGTTGTGCGATCTTCTAAGCAGATTGTGGGTTTCTGGTTCTATTCCTTGTCATGCTTTCGAGTAGTAGCTATTGGTTATGGTGGTTTAGTTATTCCATTCTAGGTTTGTATTTGTGAGATTGATCCCGCTTTATGCTTATCTTGATAGTAGGTGTTTGAAGCATGTTTCTGTTAGTGTATGCCTTCTAGTTTGATTATGTTGTATTGCCTTCCTTCTTTCCTTTTTACTTGAGATTACCGGTATACTGCCATTTTTCTCAACTCTCTCTCTCTCTCTCTCTTTACTTATATTGTTGTGCAAGGACTCAAGGTGCATTTTTCTTCCCTTCACCTGCGTTCTATGTGTATATTTCTTTTGTGCTAGCATTGTTTGCTTATAACTCTTGCTTATCTATTCTCCATGCTAGTTCCTTATTCTTTATCTATTGTTTCTGTAACTGCTTTCTTTCTATCTGCTACTTACTATTTTTATATCTTATATGCGCTCAGTCGGCCGATGATGCCTACTAAATACCCATTGCTTAGCAATTGGTGCTTATACTACACTTCTGTATATTTCTGGTGCAGATATTAGTGGAGCTTCACTGTTGATTGTGCTGGAGACTCATGCAGCATTTGGATATTCGAGACTAGGGTGAGCGCCTGACGGTCGAGGATTGACCATGTCTCATCTTTTGTAGTATTACTCTTTATATATTCAGAGACAGTTGTACTTGTCACTTTGTTATTTCTAGCTTGTATTCTATTAGAAGCTTCTGTACAGTTAATACCAAGTCTTAGGGTTGGTGTAGTTTTCATTTTTTATATATTTGGGTTATTCGCTTCCTCTTTGTCTAACCTTATATTCTGCTTCCATTTACTTTCTGCTTATTGTGCGTATAGGTTAGGTAGTAGCCCATTACTAACCATTCTGGGTTACGGGAATTAGTTCGCCTACTGAGGGGTTGTAGGTGACATTATAACTTGAGAAATTGGGTTGTGATAGCATGGTATCAGAGCTCTAGATTTACCAGTGTCATGGTATAAAAGCAAGTGTCTAAGTAGAGTCTCGCGGATCGGTATAATGACGTTCATATCCTATCTACGGGAGCCTACAAGGCATTGTTAGGACGAGTTCCATATTCTTGGCTCCTTATCGTGCGTTCCTGGCTCTATTGACTTCTAAACTTTGGTTGTTTCATTCCTTCTCAGATGCCTAAGATAAGTTCAATAGCGGTTGGTGTCGAGGCTTCTGTGGTTATTGCTTCAGTGCTTTCGTCAGCGCCAGGGCTTCAGAGTGAGAGTTTACCACATCAGATATGGGGTGTGAGGCCATCCCAACCTCTGATTGGGTTTATAGCTACTCTAGTTCTTTAGGACACTGCTGCTAGGACTTTAGGTCCTCCTGTGGGTGTTTCAGTACCCGGTTCTACAAGTGGTGCTTTAGTTAGGGTTGAGATCCCAGTCCTTCGGTAGAGTGGTATGTTAGTATTGGAGTATGAGGCAAGATTTCATGAGATGGTTCGGCGTACTACTAGGACTGTGCCATCAGCGTTTGATAGAGTTTAGAGCTTTGTTGGAGGTTTGATTTCATCACTCCATTTGGTGATCGAACACTTGGTTACAGTTGGGATGACTTTCCTTCAGGTAGTGGATCATGCTTGGGCTACTGAGGGTTTGTGCCGTGAGTCTTATGGGGGTAGTTCTAAGAAACTTCATTGCCAGGACAGTTCTCGAGGTTCTCAGACTTGAGGTAAGGGATTCTCTACCAGAGATAGGTTTCATTGCTTCTTATCTACTCAGCCAGTTTTAGTTACTCCACAAGATTTAGAGGGTGATGGTACAGGGCATGTCGAGCAGAGTGGATTTGGTATGGGTCAGACTCTTTGAGGTTTGATTTTAGGTTGTGTAGGCCATGGTGGCCGGTCAGGTTCTGTGAGATTGTCCTATCCGACTCTATTCAGTGGGCTTTGCTTTCAGTGCAGTGAGCATGGGATTTTGCTTGGGATTGCCCTATGTTCGCGTATCCTGGGCAGCCAGGGTTTTATAATTGTTGAGTGGTTGGTCACCTTTACAGAGATTGTGCCTGGCAAGGGATGGTTGAGCCTTCAGCTTTGACTACTCAGTCCAGAGTTAGATCCCATCAGTCTGATGCCCTCTTGGTGGGCCTGAGGTAGAGGTTCCTCATATCGTTGCTCCAGGTTAGGCTTTTGCTACCTTTGACTTGTGATAGTCCTGTTCGCATTGTGATTCGTTCCCTTCTATCATATATTTTCTTATATGCCTACCTGCTACTTGTTTAGTTGTTGATTACCTGAGTTGTAGTGTTTATGCGTTGTTTTCTTGGTAGTTTTATCCTTTGTAGTGGATGGGGGGTGAGTTATCCTTGATAGGTGTTTTACCCAGATTTGTAGCTCGTGGGTAGTTCTTGTTAGTCTGTTTCTGGTTGGGTTTGTTTCCTGTTTCACTATGGCTCTACACTTATGTTGAGTCTTTCCTTCTTGAGCGGTCCTAGATAGTTGTTGCCTAGTCTGTTTCCTAGAGTTTGTTAGAAGTTCTTGTGTTAGTGGTTGTGCCAGAGTTTGAGCTTTGTCTTAAGTTGAGAGGTGTCGGTTATGCTAGCGTGCATAGATTGGTTTGGTTTTCTTGGGTGCTTAGATTCGACCCTCTTTATTTGGTTGGTTTAGGAGGTTGGCAGGTATGTGGGTTATTCCCATAGTTTCCCTCAGTTTCTTGTTCGGTTGGTTGTCTTATTGTTTTTCCCCAGTTTTAGTTGGAATGATTTTTTATCGTAGTTCTCTGGTAGAGTTTGGACTTTGGCATTGTGGTTAAGTTTTTGGCTATGGAATTGTAGCTAAGTGTTGCCAGTAAGAGTTGTAGGAGCTAAGGGAACAACTCCAGAGTCTTTTGAGAAAGAATTTGTAGAATTAATGTATCCTTGGAAAGGGTTTCATTTGGTTTGCAAAGGAGGGAAATGACTCCGTGTTCGTGCTTATGTGTTTTAGTAGTTTACTGAGGTGACGGTGGAGGTTTTCCTTGGGTTGTGTGTTGGTGATTTGGTTCGGTCATTTATAGATTGCAGTGGCTTTTCCTTCGCTTGGGTCAAGCTTCTATAGCATCTATGGATTTAGCAAATTATGTGTTCATAGCCTAGTTAGCTTCGGTTCCTAAAGGTTCATTGACAACATATGGGTTCGACAGAGGCTTTGGTGGGCAATTTTAAAGTTGGGTTTCAGTATCGTAGACTAGCAAACTACTACGGATGGTTTGTGGTTGGTTCTCTTCAGTTGCAACTTCTTGGGTTGGAAGGTATAAGTTTCCCCATTTCAGTTGTGGACTGACACTTGGCCTTGGACACCTCGTCCTTGGATAGCCTCTGAATTAGGCTGGACATTCCAGATTTCGACGGTGTTCTAGATAGTACAAGGTTCCTTCTACTATGGTTAGACAGACTCAGCAGTGTGAGTTAGAGATTCAGTAGTGTTGTATGCTATATGTGATCAGGTTGTGCGGTTTGAAGCTAGCAAGGCTATTTTAAGTTCTAATGGTAATTTTAGATTGATCATCACCTTCATTATTGAGAGTTTGAAATGCTTATTTAGTTTGGTCTTCAGAAGTTTTCTTTATATGAGGTTCTAGCATTGGTTAGACTCGGTGAGTATGGACTAGAATTTTGGTATGTCTTGTGCTTTGATATGGTTGGTTTGTGTGCTGATACGTTAGAGTGGTTGATTCGAACCAAAGGGGTGAGTTAAGTGTATATGCAGAAATTCTATAACTAGATGGCGACTTTGAACCCCAGGCACCTCTTTCCTTTGCCTACGGGGTGTCCTGACTTGATATTCGTGGTATGGTAGACTCCTTCCTGAGTTGAGATTTGTAAAGCAATTTCAAATCCAAATAGCGTTCGTGTGTTCGGAGTAGTAGCAGTGCTTCTTAGAGTTGGGAGTTTAGCTGATGATTATGTGCTTCGTGGTAGGCTAACCACACTTTTTGCAGGATCTTGGTTTTGGTTTGGGTTTGTTAGGCTGGTTGTCCTGGTTCATTCTCTTCCAGTTGATCCAAACTTAGCACGGTTCAGCAAGGTTGGTTTTATTCTATAGTTTGGGAGTTTCTCCGTCAATATAAGGTGTTCATTCATGCCTTTCCTAACAATGGTTTGCAAAATTCAGTCGGGTTCATATGGTTGGTTCAGCTGGGTTCACTTATCGAGTTGATGTTAGCAAAAGTGTTCTCTCATTGGTTGATGGTCAGTCAGGACAGGTAACTCCAATTTTTGAGGATATGCTATGGGTTGTTATCTTAGATGTCAACCGCTAGTAGACTATGACTTGGGTTGGAAGGAGTCGAGTAAAAAGGGTGACTTCATTTATGATAGAATATAAGCGGGAACTGTGGATCTCTGGTGTGTCAGTTAATGCTTCGAGGGTGGTTTGACTATTCAACTTGTATAAAGCTTCATGTTCGTGGTGAAAAAGGGTTCGGTTCAGAATAATAGGGTTTTTTAGCGGGTTCATGAGTTAGAGTTGTTGTTGTCTTTTCTGATAAACTTGGTTGTGGTTTCGAAGATTGGACTTCTGTGTGTTGGTCGCCTTGCTTCTCTGGTTTTGATGTTGTGTCAGTGCTTACCAGTTTAGATTCTAGAGGCTCAGTTTGGGTTGGCAGACCCTTGGTGTTTTGGAGTTTGATTTTGAAATCTAGCTTGGCTATTAAGAAGTTTAGGCTGGGTTGCTTTTTGTGGTTTCGTTCTGTTGGGTGCCGTTCGGTCGAGGAGGCTACCCAGGTTTTCTGAGAGAGTAGTGCGGCCTTTGTATCTGCTAATCTTAAATCTCTAGTCTTTCCTGACTTTCGGGGATGAAAGTCTTTTTAGTAGTGGATGATGTAATGACCCTTCCAGTCATTAATGCGTGTTCGCCTTTCTTGAACCATTAGAGCTTACATGTAGTGGCCCCAAGTCATTTATGGCTTGCTGGGACCGGTAGTTTGGTGCCCGGGCCGTTTGCTTGGTCTTTTTGGCTGTTCCATATTTTAGAGCTTTAGGCTTTTGAAATTGTTGACTTTAGTCAACATTCTTGGTGAACGTTCTTGAAATAGAATTTTGACAGTTCTGTTAGCTCTGAAGCGTGGACTTTGGGCTAGTATGGCCTTTGGTCGGGATTCGAGAGATTTTTAGCTTGAAATTCTCTCTCATTATGTGTTTTCAAGCCAGTTGAGCTTGTTTGGTTGACTTTGGTCAGCATTCGGAGAATACAACCTCGGATTGAAATTCCAACAGATATGTTACTCTGAAATACTGAGTTTATGTTAGGTAGGTAGTTGGTTCGCATCTCGGGTGATCCGGGCTTTATTCGGGTGTTTGGTTGGTGTTGGTTAGTGTTGAATTGGGTCAACATCCCTCCGATAAAACCTCGTATGAAAGTTTTGTTGATTCTATTTAGTCCGAAACGTCGTTTCCACTCTAATAGCATATTTAGTTTGTGAGTATCGGGTTCCAATTGTGCCCGAAATGCCCCGTGAGAGTTTTATGGTTTGCTGATTTTTTTGTTGCAGGCCGGGCCTTCAGCGCCAATGGCGCCCAGGCAGCGCGATCGTGCAAGCCTGTGCGTGCCATCAGCGTCGATGGCGCCATGCCAGCGCGATGGCGCCATGCCAGCGCGATGGCGCTAAGGCGCCTGGCCCTCCTCTTGTGCGATGGCGCTGTTTTAGCACCGCTGGCGCTGACCAACTTGCCAGCAATTATATTCTTGGGCCTTCATTTTTCCAGCTCCATTTCTCATTTATTCCTAATTCCAAATACAAAATCCACTCTACCAAAGTACTCCTTTCAATCTTATCTTGGAGAATCCATCAATTTGGTTGGCAAGTCTCGCTTCTTGGTCGATTTTGGTATGTCCTTCTTCCCTAAGACTAGCTCTTTCTCCATTGCATAAACCTCCATTGTTGCTATTTCTCAAAACTTGGAAAATTCTTGTAGAATCTGTTTCTTGGGCTTGCATGTTCGTGGGATCGGAGTTTTCACTTCCTTATCTTGTTCCTCTCGTTGTGGTAAGTATCTTTTGATTAATTTCCGAATTTCATTCTTGAACCTTCCTTCATTATTTTCCTTTTTAGCGGGCTGTTTTGTGCCATTTTCCTTGGCCAAATTTGCTAAAATTTTGAGCATGCGCTCCCGGGATTGTAAGGAACACATGGTTGTTTTTCATTTCTTGTTTTGGGTTGTGGTGCCCGTAGGCCCGTTTGTGACCCGGATTTCGACCCGGTTATGTTTATAGCATTACGGGTATCGTTAGTTTCGTATTAATGCCTAGATTATTGTGTTGATAGTATTTTCACGAATTGGAGCTTCTCGGAGCAGTTCGAGCCTGGACGACGCTGTCCTCATAGATATTCATTCGACAAAAGGTAGGTTATGGCTTTTTCTACCTAGACTCTGCGTATATAGGCTATAACTGCATTAATTAGTATCCTTGTGTGGGTTGTTTTAGGTTGGTACCCCAGACCTTGTCCGCCTTTCTGTCCACTTATTTCATACGTTATTTGTAGTATTCGCGTAGTATCGTATATTACCCTTGTGGTCCTGTGTGGCCTTGTATTATCTCTAGAACATTGATGGTAGGTTATTTGGGAATGTCCGTGAGTCCGGACATAGAGATATCCTTTTAGGCTGGTTATGAATGTTGTAGAGTTGTTGAGCCTGTGCAGGGCCGATAGGAATGTTTGTGAGCCATTATTGGCTACCCTATTGTTTACGAGCATATCATACATGAAAATGGTTTTTACCTGCATGTTTTACTTTGGTTTTCTCTTTGGGCCTACTATAGACAATTTTTCCTAAACTTCCATGGCCCCGAGGGCCCATTTTCGATAATGTGACTTCAAAAGGGTTTTGATACTGGCTTTTATGAAACATGTCGGAGTAGAGAGGATATTACGATGATTTGATTACTGGTTTTCCTACTGATTCTTAGCTCGGCTGGGCAGAGTACTAGACTTGATTTCCTACTGATACTAGGCTCGGCTGGGCAGAGCACTAGACTTGATTTCTACTGATTTAGACTCGAGTATACTTCGAGCACCCTTTGAGAGGGTCTTTTGAGATTACTACTATTGTTTTAGACCCAGGTCGAAGCCGGGCATGTACTACGAGATTTTGAGTTTTGAGCTACACTTGAGATTGCGCAGTTTTATATGTGGTCGAGGGGTAGACCTCCATGGACCCTTGTCATTCCAAGGCCATAGGCTATGGGCCGATGCAGCATGCCAGGAGGGGGGTGTATGGCATAAGAGAGGTACACGGGAAAGGGACTTCCATGTATCCTGCCTCTATTGGGCATTATAGGTACCGGAGGGGGTAACATACGAGGCACTATTACACCAGATTCATCATCATCATGCATATATCACTCAAATTCTACCCTTATTTGATATATGTTCAGTGTACGCTCTAGTTGTATAGGCGGTTGGAGGGTTTATTTTCACTTGATTGGGTTTCTCAATTGTATGGGTGGCCGTTGGGACTGTAGTTAGATTATTACTCCTGTCATTTTATAGAGCTTGTCATGGTCCTTGGTTCTTGGTGGATTGGTAAGTTTTAGCCTATTGAGGTGTCGAGTTTTAGGCTTTAGTATTGAGGGGCTAGTGAGTCCTATTCTATTAAGGCACTGTTGTGTAGTCTTCTGAGAAGATTATGGGTTTCTAGTTCTATTCCTTGTCATGATTTCGGGTAGTAGCTATCGGTTATGGTGGTTTAGTTATCCATTCTAGGTTTGTATTTGTGAGATTGATCTTGATTTATGCTTATCTTGATAGTTGGTGTTTAAAGCATGTTTTTGTTAGTGTATGCCTTCTAGTTTGATTATGTTGGATTCCCTTCCTTCTTTCCTTTTTACTTGAGGTTACCGGTATACTGCCATTTTTCTCACCTCTCTCTCTCTCTCTTTACTTATATTATTGTGCAAGGACTGCAGGTGGGTTTTTCTTCCCTTCACTTGCATTCTATGTGTATATTTCTTCTGTGCTAGCATTGTTTGCTTATAACTCTTGGTTGTCTATTATCTTTGCTATTTGCTTGTGCTTTATCTATTGTTTCCGTGACTGCTTTCTTGCTATCTACTACTTACTGTTTTTATATCTTACATGCACTCAGTCGGTCGATGATGCCTATTGGGTACCCGTTTCCTAGCAATTGATTCACATACTACACTTTTGTATCTTTCTGGTGCAGATATTAGTTTATCTTTGTTGTTGATTGCATTGGATACTCATGCTGCTTTTGGATATTCGAGACTAGGGTGAGCGCCTGACGGTCGGGGCTTGACCATATCTCATCTTTTGTATTGTTACTCTTTATATATTTGGAGACAGTTGTACTTGTCATTTCATTATTTCTAGCTTCTATTCTATTAGAAGCTTTTGTACTGTCGATACCAAGTCTTGGGATTGGTGTAGTTTTCATTTTGTATATATTCGGGTTATTTGCTTCTGCTTTGTCTATCTTTATATTTTGCTTCCGTTTACTTTCTTTTTATTGTGTGTATTGGTTAGGTAGTAGCCCATTACTAACCGTTCTAGGTTATGGAAATTGGTTCGCCTACTAGGGGGTTGTAGGTGCCATCTTGACGTGAGAAATTGGGGCGTGACATAATAGAAAAAAAGTTAGATAATTTAAGGCTCGTGGTATGGGCCCAATATATTTTCATAAAAAAAAAATTCTAGTATATTACTTCATAATCTATTTCAAATGTTCATATGACATCAATGCGTCATTTACAATTCAACTTGGGAAAGTTGAATCCCAAGAAATTCTATGTAGCTAGGAAATAGAGAATGGTGCTAGATTATGAGCTAGTAGATTTCATATTCGAGGAATACATAAAATGTTGATATCTTTGAAAGAACTCAACAATATCCATATATCCTTCGAAGTGGTATCTATTTCTCATGATATTGTTATCTTCTTTTTGTAAGATTTGCACCACAAGCTTTGCATCTGAAAATGTATAAATCCTTGATCAATCACTTTGTAATGCTCATTCCAAAACTTTCAAATTGTTATTGCTTCAGCTGAAATATAATTTGTTTGTGATTTGCTTTGTCGATAAATTTTGTGATATGTTTTATTAATGTCTTCGATAAGTAGAAGTATTTATATTTATTTTGATTTTAATATTAAAAGCATTTATTAAAAGTTTAATTTCTAAAGCCACAACAATAAAAACAATCATAAAAGCAACTTTATTTCTACATGTAAAAATTATCTTATTGGCAAATTTCAAATTACACAAATAAAAAATTTTGATACTAAACTTTAAATCTTATGCAGTAAAAGAAAACTTTGAATTTTATCCCACAAAATAACAAATATATATGCTTTCCTTTTTCAACCTTTTAACCAATATATATTCTTTCTTTTTTTAACTTTTTAGAATTTGAATAACTCTGTTAAATAGTTTATCGTAATTAATATTAAAAAAATCTTAAATAGAAAATAAAAAAAATGAAATTTCCTGTGTAGTAATCGTTTGTGAATACATTATCAAATTAATAATTTCTTGATACCCCAACATTATTTTCTCTTTTAGTCACTGAATTTAATATTTTTGTTGAAGTAAATAAAAATTATTGATACATCATTTTTAGATTATTTTAATAAACAAGAAACAAACTTTAGTAGTGGTCATATCATGTAATATGATACTTAAAATTGATCTACACAGTATTCTTTAAAAGTATTTTTAGGAATAAAAAAATTAACACATTTTATTTTAAATTAGTTTAAAATTTTCTATTTAAAATATGTCCAAACAAGTATAGCATTTATAAAGTTTGTTTATTATTGTTTATCAGAAGTTAGCAAATAACAACTCTTTATTTTAATACAATTATAAAATATATTCCTATGGGCCCATAACAAAAGCAAAGATATGTTTGGATTCTTCTTGAATTTTATTTTGATCATTAATAATACAATTATTATTTTGCCCTAAAATAAAGTTAGAATTACTAAAATGCCCTTGGTCATCATTCTCATGACTCTTCTATATAATAGAAAAAAATTAAATAATTTAAGCTTGTGGTATGGGCCCAATATATTTTCATATATTTTTTTTCAGTATATTACTTCATAATCTGTTTCAAATGTTCATACGACATCAGTGCGTCCTTTACAATTCAACTTGGGAAAGCTGAATACTAAGAAATTCTATATAGCAAGGAAATAGAGAATTGTGCTAGCTTATGAGTTAGCACATTTCATGTTCGAGGAATACATAAAATGTTGATATCTTTGAAAGAACTCATCAATATCCATATATCCTTGCAAGTGGTATCTATTTCTCATGATATTGTTATTTTCTTTTTTTAACATTTGCACCACAAGCTTTGCATTTGACAATGTATAAATCCTTGATCAATTAATTTTTAAAGCTTATTCCAAAGCTTTCGAATTGCTATTGCTTTACCTCAAATATAATTTATTTGTGATTTGCTTTGTCGATGAATTTTTTTATATGTTTTATTCATGTCTTCAATAAGTAGAAATATTTCTTTTTATTTTGATTTTAATATGTAATGACCCTTCTGGTCATTTATGTATTTTCGCCTTCTTTGTACTGTTAGAGCTTGCCTATGGCAGTCCCAAGTCATTTATGGCTTGCTGGGACTAGTAGTTTAGTGCCCGAATCATTTGTTTGGTCTTTATGGTCTTTTCCCTATTTTAGAGCTTTAACTTTGGAAATTATTGACTTCGATCAACATTCCTGGCTATCGAGCTAGAAATCAAATTCTGACAGTTTCGTTAGCTCCAGAGTGTGAACTTTGGTCTTGGTGAACCTTTGCTCAGGATCCGGGAGCTATTCATCTTAAAATTCTCTCTCGTTATGTGTTTTCGTGTTAATTGGGCTTATTTGGTTGACTTTGGTCAATAATTAGAGATGAAAACCTCAGATGAAAATTCCATTAGTGATGTTAGCTCTGGAATGTCGAGTTTAGGCTAAAGGGACCATTGGTTCGGGTGCCGAGGCTTCTGGACCTGATTTTGGCCCTTAGGTTCCATTTTGGTATAGTTGGCCTAAAGGTTAATTTTGGGCGCAGGGACCACTTTTAATTAAATCGACCCTCTGATGGGATTTTTATCAATTATGTTGGATCCAGAATGTCATTTCTAGTTGAATAGCTCAGCTCGTTTGTGTTTGCGGGATCCCAGATGTGTTCTCGAGGGCCCATCGCTTAAAAATCTACTCTTAGCATGCTGCTGGTGGTTGTTGGGGCGTACCTGCGGCTGCCTTGGTGCTGTTGCACCAGCGCACCTGCGGCTGCCTGGGTGTTGTGGCACCAGTGCACCTACGGCTGCCTGGGTGCCGTGGCACCAGCGCCTGTCTTGGGCGCACCTGCACCTGTGCGTGCAACTTTTAAAGAGCTGGCCAGCCCTATTCTCTTTCATAATAGTTTCCAAAGATATTTTCCCCGATTGTTGAGCTCTAAAACCTCCATAAATTCCCCTTGTTTATCCCAACAACGTGGAGGCTAATATTTTATTGATTCCTGGTCGTTCGCTGACTTCTAAATTCGGTAAGTCTCTCGTTAAATTTCTGTTTCCTCCCATTAATTCCCCTTTTGTAATTTCTTGATTCTTGGGGGCTGTTTTGAGCCTTTTAATGGTCCATTTCTGGTCAAACTTTGAGCATGTTCTATCGGTAATGTGGAGAACATATGAGTGTTTTTCGTTTTTGGCTTCGGGTCGCGAGGCCCACGGGCTCGCTTGTGACCCAGATTTTATTTCTAACATTATGGGTGTTGTTGGTTTCATTTTGATGCATATATTATTATGTTGTTAGTGTTTTCGTGAATTGGGGATTCTTGGAGCAGTTTGAGCTTGGACGACGTCATTCCCGCAGCTAGTCGTCAAAAGACAGGTAGGTTATGGCGTTCCCTACCTAGAATCTGCGTATATAGGCTATAACTTCATTAATTAGCTTCCTTGGGTTGGTTTTTCTAGGTTGGTACCCTCAGATCTTGTCTTCCTTTTCTGTCCATTTACTTCATGCGTTGTTTGTAGTATTCGTGTAGTTTTATACTATTACCCTTGTGGCCCCATGTGGCCTTTTATATGCCACTAGACTATAGACGGTGGGATACTGGGAATGTCCGCGAGTCACGGACATTGTGTTATTACTTTAGGTTGGTTATCTGTGTTGTAGAGTTGATTGTGCTTGTGCAAGGACGATAGACTGTTTGTGAGCGGTTGGGCTAATTGATTGTTGTGAGCATATCATTCATGTAAAGGTTTTTCTACATGATTTACTACTATTATGGCCGCGGTCCTACTCTCACCAGTTTTTTAAACTTTACATGGCCCGAAGGGCTTATTTTCAGTATAAAAGATTATAAAAAGATTCAAAACTGATTTTATAGATCTTCTTGGAGTAAAAGAGATGTTATAGTGACTTTATGACAAGCTTTCATACTTACACTAGACTCGGTGAGGCCGGGTCCTAGACCTATTTTACTATTGATTTCAAGATGACACTAGACTCGGTGAGGCTGGGTGCTAGACTTGTTTTACTACTGATTTAGACCTGGCTATGCTCCAGGCACCATTTTATGGAGTTTTTGAGATTTCTACTACTGATTTAGACCTAGTTCGATTCTAGGCACGTACTACAAGGTTCTAATTATTGATCTATATGTTGAGATTTGCATTTTTTAGTATGTGGTCTACGAGTAGACCTCTATGGAGCTTGCTATTCTAGAACCATTGGCTATGGACCGACGAGTGTGCCGAAGGAGGGGTATATGGTGGAGTTGAGGTATACGGGTGTGACCTTCCATGGATCCTGCCTTTATTGGGCCTTTTAGGTACTGGAAGTGGGTAACATACAGTTCTTTTATATCACTTTGTTCCATCATATCACATCATCATGCATATTGTATTCTGATTCCACCCTTGTCTGGTTTATGTTCAATGTGTGCTACAGTAGTATAGGCTGCCGGAGGGATTGTTTTCACTTGATTGTGTTCCTTGGTTGTATGGGCGGCCGTTGGGACTGTAGTTAGATTATATAACTCCTGTCATTTTATAGAGCTTGTTATGGCCTTCGATTCTTGGTGGATTAGTGTTTTTTAGCCTCTTGAGGCTCTGACTATTAGACTATGATTATTGAGGGGCTAGTGGGTCTTATATTATTGAGGCACTTTTTATGTGGCCTCTGGGCGGTTGTGAGCTTGGGAGTTCTATCATTTATTATGGTTCTGCGTGGTGGCTTTCGTTGCTTTATGGCAAAATTTATTCCATCCTAGGTTTAAAATTGGGAGGTGGTTATCTATTTCTCTTATCTTGAATTGTGTTTTAAGCATGATTCTGTTAATATATTGCTTCTAGCTTGAATATATTGTCTTGCTTCCCTTCTTTCCCTTTTATTTGAGGTTACCAATATACCGCCTTTCTCCTTAAACTCTCTCTTTTTATATATTTTTATTGCAAGGATTCCAGTTGCGTTCTCCCTTCTTTCACCTGTGTTTTTGTTATATATATCTTTTGTGACTAACATGGCATGTCGTATCTTCTTGGTTTTCTATCTGTGTTAGCTTCTATGTGCTTTCTCCATTGCTTCTGTGACTGCTTCCTTGCTATCTGCTATATTGTTGTTTTTATATCTTATATGCGCTCAGTCGGGCGATGATGCCTACTGGGTACCTATTGCTTAGCAATTGGTTCTCATACTACACTTCTACATCTTTTTGGTGCAGATATTAGTATGAGCTTTCACCATTGATTGCGTGGAGACTCGTGCAACTTTTGCATATTCAAAACTAAGGTGAGCACCTGTCAACCAGGGCATGACCACATCTCATCTTTTGGCACATTACTCTTTGTATATTCGGAGACAATTGTACTTATTATTTTGTTACTTATAGCACTTGTATTCTATTTAGAAGCTCTTGTACTATTGATACCAAGTCTTCGGGTTGGTGTAGTTTCCTTATGTGTATTTACATTCAGGTTGTTGCTTCTGCGTTGTTCCATCTTCATATTCTGCTTCCGCTTATTTCTGCTTATTGTGCGAATAGGTTAGGTAGTAGCCCATTACCAATTGTTCTGGGCTACAGGAATTGGTTCGCCTACTGGGGGTTGTAGGTGCCATCATGACCTAAGAAATCGGGTTGTGACAGCTTGGTATTAGAACTCTAGGTTCACCGGTGTCATGGTATAGAAGCAAGTGTCTACATAAGGTCTCGCGAATCGGTATGAGTATGTTCGTATTGTATCTGCGGGAGCCTACAAGTCATTATTACGAAAAGTTCCATATTCTTGGGTCCTTATCATGCGTTCCTGGCTATATTGACTTCTAAAACTTCAGTTGTTTCTTTCCTCCTCAGATGCCTAGGGCGAGTACAACAGCGGGTGATGTCGAGGCTTTTGTGCCTGTTGCTTCTGTGCTTCCGTCAGTGCTAGGATTTTAGATTGGGAGCATATCGCATTAGATAGGGGGTGTGGGGCCAGCCCAACCTCTGGTAGAGTTTCATGCTACCCCTATTCTTTAGGACATTATGGCTAGGACTCTGAGTCCTCCAGTGGGTGTTTTAGTACCTCAGGTTGGGGCAGTACTCGATTCTTTGAGTGGTGCTTCAGTTAAACTTGAGATCCAAGTTCTTCAGCAGGGTTGTATGTTGGTACTAGAGTATGAGGAGAGTTTTCACGAGATGGTTAGGCATACTGCTAGGGCTGTGCCTGTAGAGTTTGAGAGAGTTCAGAGCTTCATTGGAGGTTTGATTTCACTGCTCCATTTGGTGAAAAAGCACTTGGTGATTGTTGGGGTGACCTTCCTTCAGATAGTTGATCATGCTTGGGCTATAAAGGGTTTATGTCGCGAGTCATATGGGGTTAGTAGTAAGAATCATCATTGTCAAGGTAGTTTCCGAGGTTCTCAGACTCAAGGTAGAGGATTGTCTGCTAGGGATCAGTTCTATTACTTCTTATCTAGCAGATAGGTTTTAGTTGCTTCACAGGTTTCAGAGGGTGGTTGTACAGAGCAGGTCGAGTAGAGTATACATGGTGCAGGTCAGGTTCATCGAGGTTTGAATTCAGGGTTTATAGGTCATGATGTCCGGTCAAGTTCAGTGAGACCTTCCCGTCAGACTTCATCAGGTAAAGATTGTTGTCGATGCGGTGAGCATGGGCACTTTGCTAGGGATTGCCCCATGATTGTATATCCCAGTCAGCATAGTTGTTATGATTGTGGGGTGATTGGTCACCTTTCTAGAGATTGTCCCCAATGAGGAATGTTCGAGCCTTTATTTTTGGCTACTCAATTCAAAGATCGACACCATCGGTCTGATGCCCCTCTTGGTGGGCCAGAGGTAGAGGCTCTTGATACTATTGCTCCAGGTACGACTTTTGTTACTTTCAGCTAGTGCTGGTAATGTTCGCATTGTGATTCTACCCTTATTGTGTATTTGCTTATATGCCTACATGTTTCTTATTTGGTAGTATTATTACTTGAGTTGTAGTGTTTATGCGTGTAAGTTCTTGGTAGGTTGATTCTCTTAGTAGTAGATGGGGTGAGTTGTCCTTGTTAGGTGACTACCCGGAGTTGTGACTTAAGGGTAGGTCTTGTTAGCCCCTTTTCCTGGTTGGTTTTATTTTTAGACTCATTGTGGTTCTAGAATTGGTTTGAGTTGCTCGATTTCTACCGGTCCTAGATGGTTGTTGCTTAGGCCGTTACATAGTGTTTGCTATAAGTCCTTCTATTATTTTAATGTAATACCGATGGTTATTTGCCAGAGATTAAGGTTTTGTCCCAAAGTGAATAGTATTGGTTATGCCAGTAGGCATATGTTGGTTTTGCTTTTCTCGGGAAATTTGAGTCAACCTTCTCTAGTAGTTAGTTTAGGAAGTTGGTTTGTGAATGGGTTTCTCCTGTGGTTTTATTCTATTTCAAGTCTTGTTGAGTTGTCTTCTCATTTTCCCCAGTTCTGGTTCATAGGGTTGAGTTTTGATCGTAGTATTTCGGTAGAGTTTTTGATTGTGGCATTGTGGTCGAGTTTTGGCTATAGCATTTTGGCTAAGTGTTGACTGCAGAATCGTGGTTGAGTCGTGTTTGTAGTATTTGTGGTTGAGTAGGGCACTCGGCCTATCCCTTCTCCTGCCTTATCAAGTTCCTCTAGTGGAGTTGTGGGAGCTCGAGGAATAGCTCCGGAGTCTTCTGAAAAGGAGTCTGTCAGGTTGGTTGAGTCTTTGGAAGAGGTTGTAAGGTTCATTGTATGCTAAGGAAGGGTTTTGTTTAGTTGAAAAAGAAGGGAGATGACTCCTTGTTCGTATATCTGTTCTAGTAGCTGACTGAGGTGACGACTGAAGGTTAGTTGGGCTTGTGTGTGGGTGAGTTGCGTCAACCGAATACAGATTACAATGGCATTTCCTTCGATAGGTTCGAGGTCAGATTTTTCTCTAATTAGGGTTTGAGGTAGTGGCCATTTCTAGTACTACCTTTGGGAGCTTGTTGCATCGACTATGGTTTCCTCATTACACTCTTTCGAGGAACCAAGTCTCAGTAGCATCTATGAATTAGGTAATCACATATTCAGAGCTTAGGTTGCTCCGGGTCCTATAAGTATTTATCGGCAGTGTATGGCTCTACTCAGAGGTTTGACAGAGGCATTGTTTAGCATTTGGAGTTGGATTTCAAAATCGTGGTCCAGTAGACCACTTCACGTGGTTCGTGGATAGTTCTCTTCAGTTATAGCTTCTTGGGTCGGAAGGCAGTGAGTTCGGAAAACTTATCCTCCCTAGTTCAGTTCAAGAGTGATAGATGGCCTTGGACATCCCATCCTTGGCTAACATTGTGGGTGTTGTTGGTTTCATTTTGACACGTAGATTATTGTGTTGATAATGTTTTTTGCAAATTGGGGCTTCCCAGAGCAGTTCGAGCTTTGACGACATCGTTCTCGCAGCTAGTCATCGGATCGCAGGTAGGTTATGTCTTTTCCTACCTAGACTCTGCGTATATAAGCTATAACTACATTAATTAGCTTCCTTGGGTTGGTTTTCTAGGTTGGTACCCTCAGACCTTATCTGCCTTTTATGTCCATTTACTTCATGCGGTGCTTGTAGTATTTATGTAGTGTTGTATTATTACCTTTGTGGCCCCGTGTGACCTTGTATATGCCTTTGGACCATAGACGGTGAGATACTGGGAATGTTCGCGAGTCCCGAATATCGTGTTATTACTTTAGGCTGGTTATATGTACTGTAGAGCTAATTGTGCCTATGCAGGGCCGATAGGTTGTTTGTGAGCCGTTGGGCTAATTAATTATTGCGAGCATATCATTTATATAAAGGTTTTTCTTCATGATTTACTATTATTATGGATGCAATCTCACTCTCAGTAGTTTTTTTAAAATTTGCATGGCCCTAGGGGCCCGGTTTCAGTATAAAAGATTATAAAAGGATTCAAAACTAATTTTATGGATTTTCTTGGACTAAAAGAGATGTTTTAGTGATTTTATCACCAGCTTTCATACTTACACTAGACTCGGCGAGGCTGGGCACTAGACCTGTTTTACTACTGATTTTGACATGACACTAGATTCGATGAGGTCAGGCACTAGACTTGTTTTACTACTGATTTAGACCCTGCTATGCTCCGGGAACCCGTTGACGAGGTTTTTGAGATTTCTACTATTAATTTAGACCCAGTTCAATTTTGGGTACGCACTATGACGTTCTGATTATTGATCTATATATTGAGATTTGCGTTTTTAGTATGTGGTCTACGAGTAGACCTCCATGGACCGTACTGTTCCAGGACCCATGGCTATAGGCCGAGGAGTGTGCCGAAGGAGGGGATACGGTGGAGTTAAAGTATACGGGTGTGTCCTTGCATGAATCCTGCCTCTATTGGGCCTTTTAAGTACCAGAGGTGGATAACATACAGTTCTTTTATATCACCTGGTTCCATCATATCACATCATCATGCATATTGTATTCCGATTCCACCCTTGTCTGCTGTGTGTTCAGTGTGCGCTCTGGTAGTATGAGCTGCCGGAGCGTTTGTTTTCACTTAATTGTATTCCTCGATTGTATGAGCGGCCATTGAGACTGTAGGTATGTTATATTACTTCGGTTATTTTATAGAGCTTGTTATGGCCTTCGGTTCTGGGTGGATTAGTGGTTTTTAGCCTGTTGAGACTTGAGCTATTGGACTATGATTATTGAGGGGCTAGTGGGTCCTATATTGTTGTGGCACTGTTTATGTGGCCTATGGAAGGTTGTGAGCTTGGGAGTTCTATCTGTTATTGTGGTTCAGAGTAGTCGCTTTCGGTGCTTTGTGGCGTAGTTTATTCCATCCTAGATTTGAAATTGGGAGGTGGTTATCTGTTTATCTTGTCTTGATTGGTGTTTTAAGCATGATTCTTTTCGTATATTGCTTCAAGCTTGAATATATTGGCTTGCTTCCCTTCTTTCCCTTTTACTTGAGGTTACCGGTATACTGCCCTTCTCCTTAAACTCTCTCTTCTTAAATATTGTTATTGCAAGGACTCCAGGTGCGTTCTTCTTTCTTTAACATGAGTTTCTATTATATATATCTTCTGGGACTAGAATGACATGTTGTATCTCCTTGGTTATCTATTCGTGTTAACTTCCGTGTGCTTTCTTCATTGATTTTGTGACTCTTTCCTTGCTATCTGTTACATTGCTGTTTTTATATCTTATATGTGCTCAGTCGACTGACGATGCCTACTGGGTACCCGTTGCTTAGCAATTCATGCTCATACTACACTTCCGCATTTTTTTGGTGCAGATATTAGTGTGAGCTTTTGCCATTGATAGCGTGGAGACTCGTGCAGCTATTGAATATTCGAGATAGGGTGAGCTCCTGTTGACTGGGGTTTGACCATATCTCATCTTTTGACACTGTTACTCGTTGTATATTCGAAGACAGTTGTACTTATTATTTTGTTACTTCTAGCACTTGTATTCTATTTAGAAGCTTATGTACTAACGATACCAAGTCTTGGGTTGCTGTAGTTTCCTTATGTGTATTTATATTCAGGTTGTTGCTTTCGCGTTGTTCTGTCTTCATATTCTGCTTCCGCTTATTTCTTCTTATTTTGCGTATTGATTAGGTAGTATCCCATTTCTTATCGTTCTGGGCTACAGAAATTGATTCGCCTACTGGGGGGTTTTAGGTGTCATCATGACCTTATCGTGACATAATAGATTTTAATATTAAAAGCGTTTATTACAAATTTTATTTCTAATTCCACAACAATAAAAACAACCATGAAAGCAACTTTCTTTCTTCATATAACAATTATCATAATGTCAATTTTCAAATTACACTAATAACTTTTTTTGATACTAAACTTTAAATCTGATGCAGTAAAAGAAAACTTTGAATCTTATCCACAAAATAACCAATATATATGCTTTACTTTTTCAACCTTTTAACCATTATATATGCTTTCTTTTTTCAACCTTTTAGAATTTAAATATTAAACTTTTTTTCTTCAAATTTCCTCTGTTAAATAGTTTATCATAATTGATATTAAAAAAATCTTAAATAGAAAATAAAAAAATAAATTTCTTGTGCAGTAATCGTTTGATGAATACATTATCAAAGTAATAATTTCTTGATACCCCAACATTATTTTCTCTTTTAGTCACTGAATTTAAAATTTTCATTGAAGTAAATAAAAATTATTGATACATCATTTTTAAGACTATTTTAATAGTCATGATACAAACTTTAGTAGTGGTCATTCTAACTAATATAATACTAAAAATTTATATACACAATAATCTTTAAAAGTATTTTTAGGAATAAAAAATTAACATATTTTATTTTAAATCAGTTCAAAATTTTCTTTTTAAAATATGTTCAAACAAGCTTAGCATTTATAAAGTTTATTTATTATTGTTTTGTCAGAAGTTAGCAAATAGCAACTCTTCAATTTAATACAATTACTGTCACGACTCAAAATCAGAAGTCGTGAGGGCACCTATATTCCTAACCGATAGGTAAGTCAACCCAATAACTTTTACGAATACAATTGAATAATTTAATGAAAAAGTAAATAGACAAGCCAAATACAAAATCTTTTAAAAATAAAATACGCAAAAGCTGAAATACCACCCCAAGACTTGGTGTCATAAGTACAAGAGCTTCTATAATACGATACAAGTCTGAAAACTAAAATGACAAGTATGAATACAACACCCTGTCTGATTACTAAATGACAGAATAAATAAATAAAATAGATGAAGGTGTGGTCTGCGAAATAGCCAAGCAGCTCACCACAACTCCAAGATAATTCAAGCTTGGACTCAGGAAGCTCCACGAGATGCGCTAGTGTTCAGAACTGAATCTTCACCACCAAGAGTGCGGCAAGCGTAGTATGAGTATGAAACCACGTGTACCTAGTATGTATCATAGATCGACAAGAAAAAAGTAGTGACAGGACTCATGTACAAAATCATTCTCAAAGTTACAAGTCTACTCTATATTCTACAGTCAAGTTTTCGCTAGAGCAGGGATATTCAATTGCCATGAAATATGCAACATCAGTTAAGCACATAATCAAGTAAGTATGGAGGAATGCAATGTAATATAATGAGATGATGTACCTCAAATGTCCAGTAATCTCCCAATCCTATATACACGATACTCTTCGGTAATACATCGAGAGTTCGTGACCCATGAGGGACTCGTGAGGTCCATATACAACATGGACGGTCTCTACATGCTATCACAAAATCAATCAATCCCTAGCATGGACGATCTCTACATGGCCAACTCATAATCATAGAATGATCGCAGTACGGATGATCTCCATGTGCCTGGCCTTTACTCACACTCAAACGCAATATTAATGCATGTGCATGATATAATATCAATAGAATAGCGGATGATGATGCATCTCATTTAACCAAGTCACCGAAAAGAAATATATTCATGACCTCAACTATCACAAATATACGGGTTAAATAAAGAAATATGCACACACACAAAAATAACTAAGTCAACAATACATCAGCTAATGCCCATATGCTTTCGCATTCTCGAATTATATAGTAATAAACTTTTCTTTTTCATAATACCGATACTCGAACCAATGCCCGTCACACCACGGTTACGAGACTCCCATCTTTCTTCCTTACCCATTCTCTATTTTAAAATTTTAATCTTTTCTTAGCAAACATCCTTCAACGAAGTCTAGAAAGTCATAACATACCTCGAATGTCGAACAACGCATTGCAAACCCTCAAGACCTTTCCTTTCCCTTACGTAAAGCTTCAGAATATTCCCAGTCTATCAAATATATATTATTCATAAGTAAACGAGTCCCAACTTATAATCAAGCTTCAACCTTTATTCAAATCAATAGATCAACCTCAAAATTCCTAAATGTCAAGTCTAGGGGTTAAGTCTCAATTTTCTTCGAACCCAGTAAATCTGATAGTATTCATATAATGTAATATAGCTACTATCCAATTTCATATACTAATACGTCAAAACTTGAATCAAAATGTGATAACCATAAGAAATCTAAGATCGAAGCTAGGGTATATATTATTCATAAGTAAACGAGTCCCAACTTATAATCAAGCTTCAACCTTTATTCAAATCAATAGATCAACCTCAAAATTTCTAAATGTCAAGTCTAGGGCTAAGTCTCAATTTTCTTCGAACCCCGTAAATCTGATAGTATTCATATAATGTAATATAGCTACTATCCAATTTCATATACTAATACGTCAAAACTTGAATCAAAATGTGATAACCATAAGAAATCTAAGATCGAAGCTAGGGTATATATTATTCATAAGTAAATGAGTCCCAACTTATAATCAAGCTTCAACCTTTATTCAAATCAATGGATCAACCTCAAAATTTCTAAATGTCAAGTCTAGGGCTAAGTCTCAATTTTCTTCGAATCCCGTAAATCTGATAGTATTCATATAATGTAATATAGCTACTATCCAATTTCATATACTAATACGTCAAAACTTGAATCAAAATGTGATAACCATAAGAAATCTAAGATCGAAGCTAGGGTATATATTATTCATAAGTAAACGAGTCCCAACTTATAATCAAGCTTTAACCTTTATTCAAATCAATAGATCAACCTCAAAATTTCTAAATGTCAAGTCTAGGGCTAAGTCTCAATTTTCTTCGAATCCCGTAAATCTGATAGTATTCATATAATGTAATATAGCTACTATCCAATTTCATATACTAATACGTCAAAACTTGAATCAAAATGTGATAACCATAAGAAATCTAAGATCGAAGCTAGGGTATACAGTAAAGTCAACCACGAGATGATCTGTTTTGTGTGCAAATGTGCTAACCATAAGAACTTACCCAATCTGCCAATTTTATATAATCTCCCCAATGATTTACTCATAATTTCCCAATCATTAGCCCTATCATTGGCCACAACTTAATTTTCCCCACTAAGTTTCATCAAATATTTCCAACAGAAATAACAACGTGACCTATCTATTTAAAAACCCACTTACAGCAATGTCAATTTGAAATCAAATCCTTTTCCATAATGATAATATAATATAATATTAGTAAATGTCCTAATATCTTAGAAGTCAACGTATACCAACACAATTTGAAGCTTTGGTGAGGGTTTTGTTTTACCTGAAGAAGTTCCTTTTCATCTTTCTTATGCCGAAACAGTAAAGCCTCTCTAGTCTCAATTTCTTTTCCGAAAAAAATACGCCATGCCCCAAAAATATCATAATTCACTAACTTAAATTCATTTTTTTAATTCATGGGCCAAGTGATGCGCCCAAATGACACCTTCTTTTAGAAGCGTAAGCGATCGCTGTTCAAATATAGAATCCAATGAAGGTTGGAGTCGATCCCACAGGGAATATGGTAGGACTATGGATTATTAGTGTGTACTTGCACTGTTAACCGTTTATTTCCCTCGAAAAAGGGGGGGTTTTAAGTAATAAATATTAAACGTGACTTAGATTCATAACAAGTAACAAGTAAAAATTTCAAAGATTGTTATCAATAAGAGAAGCGACTAGGGTAGTGTTCCCCATGAGATCATAGCTTAGTAAGGTGTAGTACTTAGTAAACTAGCTTGGTGCTTAGCATGTAGAATCGGTAAGTTAGGTTCACCTAAATAGTTGGTCCCTCAGATAGATGAATTTTACCACACGTCTTGGTTCGACCGTAGGTGTATGATTTATGTCCCTTACCCTGGATCCCAGATTAGCTATTCCCGAATAAGGTCAAGCTATTAGATGAGGGTTGGTAACCTCAAATCTCCGTCGTTGAACAACCCTTTTCCCATTTTTTACCCCCGTTGGTCCGTCAAGTAAAGGCAAGCCAAGTTCTAATTTTGTACACCGTTAAAAAGCAATCAATGTAAAGGGAAGAACAATACATCCATAAACACCGCCCTAGAATTACCAAGTACTTTGCCTACTTTGTTAATCCTTCATGGTTCCCACAACCCTAGTTGTAGATTTAGCTACTCATGTTCATAACTGAATGATCAGAAGATGTTGAAACAATCATGAGCATATACTTACAAGAAGAGGTAAAGAAATCCAGACTCTTGGATAAATCTCAAGAACACTTCAATAATTCAAGAACAAACTTTAATTCTCAAGAATTTATGTTATGACTGTCTCCAAAACACAAACAAAAGGTAATAATTTCAAACAATGTCGGGAACGTTGAAATAAAACCTAAAGGGAAGTATTTATAGACAAAAAGGCCAAATTCCAACTGTTCTAGGATTGACTGGATGTGGCACTTCCGACGTGACACCCCACGGGCCGTCATGGATGCGACGGGGATCGTGGTTTCCCGTTTGGCTTCCTTAAGGTTGAGTTCCAGCTTTGCTGCCTTATTTCCATGGGCTGCTGTGATGGGACATCTTAGTTGCCACACCCGTCGTGGTTGCCCATCGGCTACACTTAGCTTCTCCACATCTTCGCTACCTTGTTTCCATGGGCGGCTATGACGGGGCATCGCGGTTATCACGACCATCGTGGCAGTCCGTCAGGCTTAATGCCTTAGCTTTTTAGCTCCGTTGGATCATTCCCACGGGCTCTGCGACTTCCCATCGTGTCTCCCATGGGCTTCGTGGCATCCCGTCATACTGAGTTATGCCTTGCATTCTTGCTACCTCATTTAGACTCTTTCTCCCACGAGCCGTCGTGGATGCGACGCCCGTAGGGTATGATTTTTTCCCCAGAAATCTGTAATACTTTGGCATTTTCATCTTTTCAATACTTTTCCTTGTACATGCAACAAACGACATCAAATCCAACAAAATATACTTACGAACTCCCAAAAATCATTAGTTTTAAGCATCAAAAGTGCCATGATATCTCGGCACATCAACACCCTCAACGTAGAATGTTTGCGTGTCCTCAAGCAACAAACGAAAACAAAAACTAAAATGATGCTTAAGTAAAAGGAAACTAGAAACTACAGCAACAACATGATTAATTTATCTCTCAAATCTCAGAATAGTACCCACTCCTTAACAGCTCAAAAACCAGTGCATTTAATCAAGTTATCAAAATAACACAAGATGGATCCATGACTGACAATAAGATATTCATGAGTAAGCTGGCATACACAGGCAGACATTCCAACCAAATAATTAGAAACTGACAGTCCACTCTAGTGCCCTCACAACAAAGAAGTCCCGATCACACAAAATATCAATTTAACACACAAGGACTGGGAACACGCTCACTCTCACAAAGAAGTTCAGGTTGTACATGTACAATACCATAGGCTTACCTTTATTTTCTATGCTTTGGCTTTAAAATAATTTGGTTAGGATCACTATAAGACTTTGTTATGCTTGTAATGCAGGCTTAGGGTCAGGAATGGTACATTTGGGTAAATAGTGATTATGCCCTCCTTGAGACTACAATTACTTCTTTATTTTCTCCACCTTTTCAGCCCTTACATTTTTCCTCCCTTATTCTCCCTTCTTTTATCAAACTTCAGGTGTGGCTTTTATTCTATTCTTGGACTTTTTTTTCATCATATATATATATATATATATATATATATATATATATATATATATATATATATATATATCTTTTCTTCTTTTCTTTTCTTCTATAGCACACAAACCACACCCGCTAGTCTTTTTTTTTAATATTAACCCGATCTTGTCATACCCAATACTTCTTACTCACCCCACAGTAGCCACCCTCAACTTAGGCTTTTATCCTGAGTTGAGGTGCACAATGTTCGAGGAGGGACCAGGGCTAAAACATCGATTTATAGGAAACAGGAAAGGTGAAAAGGCTAATTAATAAAAAGGTTCAACTTTTAGGCTCAAATTCAGGGATCAAAGGGATTCAGTTTTATTTGGTAGGTCATTTGGCTGAAGTGGACTAATTCAAAAATAGCCTATGTTCATATCCTAACCAAACCATTCTACAACAACAACAAGACTAATTAGGTAAGTTCTAGATTGACTGTACAACAAGAATAGATACTAAGCAACTCACTTCACACATGGCACAGAGTTTAGACTATAAATTAGCTAACTATCGGTTCATGCTTTAGCTTAAGCTACTTATCTCAGTTATATACATGTTATCAATTACAGATCTATCAAGGTCAGTTCTAACACCTTATTGCACAAAAATTTGGAGGGGTCATCATTTTTCACAGAATTTCTTCAAAAATCAGAACATGGCTACATTTATTTCCTAATTTACTTCTACTAGCACACATCCTATACTAAACATGCCGGTTCAATAGAAATTAAAAATTCCTTAGGGAAAGAACACAGGCAAGAAAGCCCCAAGGACACGGATATCATATAGATACCCTCATAGGTTACCTCCCATGCAGTGCTTGATTTAATGTCATGGCATGATACGAGTGTTTTGGCTACTCAGACTTAACCAAAACACTCTACAAAAAACCAGATGACCACAGATGCCCCCACCCCATCTAAAAAGTGGTGCATTATCCCCAATGCAGTAACAAATAACCAAACAAGGTATGCAAGGCGTACATGTAGTGCCTAAGCACAGTCATATGGTATAGTTGTAGTCGAGCCCACTAGATTGGTGCCCACATCTTTCTCAACATAAGATGCTTCCTCTGCAGTCCTCTCAATAGTCAATGCTTCCCGAGCAGCATCAATAATACTAACTCTCACAATGTGGTCTGAAGAATGTATATTAGGAATGCCAGCAACACCACTAGCCAAACCACCCTTGCCAATGGCATCAACCTCGATCTATTGCATAGCTAGGGACTCCTTTGTTGCCCGCTCTAAATCTTTCTTAGCTCTCTTCACAACTCTCTCCTCCCTCTTCTTTTGAGACTTTTGGCTAAGAGGCGAGTCGTCCACTCAGACATGCTTATATTTTTGCTTTCTCTTCTTCATGTGCTCAGAGGGACTCGAGGGTAATTCAGGATCTTTTTCCTTTCCCAGTTCAGCCTCTTTTTCCTTTTTTGATTTGGCCGGTCGAAGCTCAGGGTATATAAAGTCCTATAAGTCAAATGTTGGCTCCAACTTAATCTATGGAAAGATTAGTGGAGCCTTAGCTTGAGCAGCTGGACGACTCTTAAGCTCATCCACATCTACCCTTAGCTCAGCTATCTGCTGCTTGATTTCTGTGAGTTCAACTGCGCCCATTGCCTGCAGCTTATCATCAACCCTATATTCTAACGCATCAATCATATCATTCACATAAGTAATTGTGCAATGTCCTTCTGGATGGAGGCATCAATAATCGGCTGAAACTGCAAAGAAAACTTTTTCATTTGTTCCTTCAACTCAATGGTCCTCTGAACTGTGTTTATGAAATTTGCCGGATGTAAAAGCAAATATTAAATCAGTCTCCTCCATTGGAGGTGCAGCAGAAGAGGATAGACCAGCAGTAGTGTGCTCAGTTTGGCTACCCTGTGGGGTGGGCATATTTGTGGTGGACGATGTCACCTCCGCTTTCAGTACATGTGCCTTTTGGGTAAGAGTAAGTGGTTCTAAAGCACCGCTCAAACCCATAACTCTGATTTTATCCTTGGATCTCTGGAGATGATGTGTATGGGTTGCCCACTCTTCACGATCAATACGTGCATATTTTGAGACATCAGCTTCATCACATAGCTCGGTAATGAGGCAGGGAAATAGATAGGAGGAACTTATCTTGGTGACTCTATCCCTGATCTCATCCGCTATGATTTGCCCAAAGTTTAGCTTGTATTTTGATAACAAGCTAGACACTAAGATAGCTCTTTCCAGAGTTAGCTGGTTGTCTCCACCCATTGGAATCAGTCGTAGTCACACTATGGCCCACCAAAACTTGGCCTCAAATGATAGAGAGGCCTTTGTGATTTGTGGCTTGTCTTGGCATAGCCAGCTTGGATTCCCTGTTGTTTTGAGCCACTTAGCCAACTATTTTATCCGTTTAGCTTCAACCTTAATCTAGTGAACATACTAAAAAGAATCGGCGACAATCTCATATTCTGGCCCGAAGAGGAACCTATTAATAGTTTTGGAGGAGATGCTCACAGGGACACCTTGTACTGGGATTCTCTGGGGAGCAGGCAAGTCTACAGCTCTTTGACCCTTCTGTCCTCTACTTTCCAATATGGCTTGGTAGTCCGCATAGAACACCCTCTCGATAGTCGGCTGGTAATCTGGGAGTGGCTTGCTAGTCTAACCCAACTTGTAGTATCGGAAATATTCATCAAGCTTGGGGAAGATCTTTAGGTTGAAGAGATCTATCCTCCATTCCTCTGTGATAGGATGTTTCATGTTCCCCTTAGTTGTAGTGGATAGTCCGTAGTCAAATTTTTTCTAGGACCCTTTCACCAACCATCTAGTCTTCACCTAAGTGAGTACCAGCGTTGTGCCAGGAGCTATCGGAGTGGGTGAAATAAGCTCCTTTTTTAGAGTTGTCACGACCCAATTTCTCGGTCATGATGGCACCTACAACCCCCGGTAGATGAACCAATCCCCGTAGCCCAGAACAGTTAGTAATGGGCTGCTATCTAGCAAATAAGGGAACAAGACGAATAAAATAGATAACAAGGATATAAATATATACATATGCGTAAACTAAACCAAACCTAAGACCTGGTATCATAGTATAGAGCCAAACTACATACATGGGGTGCAAATAAACCAAAACTATATATACAGATGTCTCTGAATGGTAATAGAGTACATGAAGCAAAAGATAAACTAAAGCTAAGCTCCGATCTCCAAGAGCTCACCCTCAGCCTGAAGTAGTCTCCAACAGATCTCCAAGCACGAATCACAACGGTCTAACGGCGATGGCCCACGCTAGGATCTGCACCCAAAGATGCAAGGGGTAGGGGTGAGCACCAAATGCGAAGAATAAGGTACCCAGTAGGTATCATAGGCCGACTGGGCACATATAAGATAATAGCGTAGTAATAGACAGAATAGAAGCAAGTAGTCACAAAAATCAACGAAAGATACACAGGAACTAGCCCAGAGGGAAATCAACAGAACCACATATGAGGCTAGTAAGCAGAATATACACACCATAGGCACAGGTGAAAGTAAGAAATAACGCACCTGGGGTCCTTGCAATAACAGTGTATACAAAATAAGTTACGAAATGGACGGTATACCGGTAACCTCAAGTGTAAGAAGAAGAGAGAAAGAGTAATAATAGGCATGCTCAGAGACATGAATCAAACTCAACTAATCATACCAATCTCATACTTATCCATAATAGAGAACAATTCTGTAAGTAAAAAGCAAAAGTCTACCTACAGTCCCCCGGCTGCCCATACAACCGAGGAACACAAACAAGTGAAAACAAACCCTCCGGCATCCCATACTACCGGAGCGTACAATCAGCAAACAGCAAACAAGGGTGGAGCCTCAAACAATGAATGATATGATGCATGAAGATCTCAAGTGCCATGGTATCTCTGTATGTACCTCCTCCGGCGCCGATTCGGCCCAGCAGGTAGGTTCCATGGAAGGACACTGCCCGTATACCTCTACTCCACCGTATACCCCTCCTCCGGCACACGCAGCCCGTAGCCCCTGGCCGGATGGCAAGGTCCATGGAGGTCCCAGACCCCATACTAAAACTCAGTATCAGAACATGTCGTCCGGAAGCAAGTCCGGTATCAGATAGAGACCCAGTCTCGAATATGCATGCCCAGACCCTGTCCAGGACTAAAGTAGTAGGAAAATGTCTCAAAAACCCCTCCAAGGGTGCCCGGGATAACCGGGTCTAAACAGTAAAAAGTCATCTCAGGTGCTCGGTCCGACCGAGGCTAAAAATCATCTCAAGTAACAAGAAAACTCAACTAGCACCCCGGCCCTGCCGAGTCTAGCGATAATCGTAAAACTGATGATTTTAAACATAATTTTACTTTCTTGCCCAAAAATATTCACAAGTTAAATCAAACCATTTCCAAATTATTTCCATCAAAAACGGGCCCCCCGGGCCATGCAAGGTTTAGAAAATAGTGCCCGTAGGCCCGAAGTCCAAACCGTAGTAAAACTTGTATAAAATCTCTTTTTATGCATGAAAATGGTATGATCAAACGCAATAGCTGCCCAGCAGCTCACAATCAACCTATCGACCCTGCACAGGCCCACAGCTACTCAGCAACCATAACTAGCCTAGAAGGATAATTCTATGCCCGGGAATCGCGGACATTCCCAAAATCTCACCTCTTATGTTCCAGAGTCAACAAGGCCTCACAGGACCACAAGGGTAAATAAAATATAACGACAAATACTAAAGCAACGGAGGAATAAAAGTAGGCGGACATGAATAACGCGGTCGAGGTCTGTGGTACCAACCTAATAAACCAACCCAAGGATGTCCATTAATACAATTTTAGTCTATATATGCGGAGTCTAGAGAAATTAAATCGTAGCCTACCTGTCGTCCGATGACAAGCCTGAACCTCTCCGAAAAATCCCTAACACGAAATCAAACTTGAACTCGGGCTTGAATAACTTGACTAGGAAAAGTATTCCTTACTAACGTGAATAAGTATCTGCAAGCACATACATGAGAAAGCTCCAGAATTGCATTTTGCAATAGAAAGTGATGAGTAGGGATTATTGGCCACCCATATATAAGTAACAAACAAATGAAAGGATAAAGTGATCATTAATCCCCTTAATGCCACCTATGAAGAATTATGTTGTATGCTGCCACCATTCGCTGATAATGCTTGCTGGCCACTCCCTCCACCTACACGTGGAGTGGAGGTGGCAATTGCAAGGCAACAAAACAATATTTTTGTCCCGTTATTTATATACTCGGGTATTGCATAAGTTCGTGGTAAAATAAATATAATATTTTAAATATACCATAATTCATAGAAAATTATTTCAAACAAAACCTACTATATTATAATAATAAATTTCAACACACTAATTTTACTATCTCCGTTAAAATAATACAATGTATAAAAAACTTTATAAAATAAATACATAAACCATTATAACGTTTCAAAAATATTTCCCATAAACCTTTAAAATATTTTGAAAAGGCAATACTAATATAGTTTTTACCAAATTCAACTTTTAAATAAAATATTTTCAAATACACGCACGATGCTAATAAAATTCTTAAGTTTAGGCTCGTAATTCGCCAACGCACGATTTTGATACTCAAGAATTCTCTCGGGATCCTCCCTTATGTTTTATTACTGTTTCTGAACTGAAATGGCATTTTAAAACGTGAAGTCAAGGCTTAAATCGAGTTTGACCCGACCCGGTTCGCGACCCGGTTCGCAACCCATTTTCTGCTAGACAGTCCGCGGTAAACCAGTCATAACTTTTTACTCCGAGATCAGTTGGACGTGAGGTTTTGTGCGTTGGAAACTAGACTCGTAGACCTTCGATTTGGTATTTTGGGGGACTTCTAAATCTTTATATATTGAGAGAAAAGCTCTGAGACATTTGACCCAAAGTTCAGAAAATTTGTTAAAGATCTTACGATATCTTTTGTCGATTTGCTTGACTTCAAAACTTATACGTGGAAATGACCGGAAGGGTCATTACAAGAGTAGTGGTCTCGGTATCAGAATCAGCATCATCCTCCACATCTTTGGCTGAACTGTAGTCAGACCCTGATTCATCATCATTTCCCGACTCAGTCTCACTTTCCATGCTACTAGAAACCTAGGTTGTCGGTTTTTGCCCTCCTTTTACTGGTGGAGGAGCATGGTACTCTCCGTACTAGAATCTGTCGAGCTATATGATGATCCTTCATCCTCCTCAGGTGCATTTCCTCCTTCCTCTACAGATCGAGAAGGAGATACTATAAGCTTTCTTCTGGTTGACTGCAAAACACCCTTCTCGACTTCAGAATTAGTTTGATCCTTTAGTCGACACTTGACTGAACTATCCTTTGCTTTTCAGGGCCCCCCACATTGAAGTGGTGTTTTTGGTGCCATAGAGTACCTGCGGTAACCAACGTTAGCAACCAAAAAGAAAATCAAAAACCAGAAAAACTTCACACTTAAAAAAATTCAGGAAATTTAGCCTCCCACGGCCGTGGGAGGTTCGACATCCCGTGGCACAGGGCATCAGAATGGGACAGAGAACTGTGCAGGCAAAATTATCCTCCCACAACCCTGTGCCACAAGTGTAGGAGGTCCGATGTCCGGTGGTACAGGGCGTTAGATCATGGTAGTGTGATTTTAAGGACAAGTTGTCCTCCCACAGGCTCTTCCCACGGGCGTGGGAGGTCTGACGTCCTGTTGACTTGGGCATCGAATCTGTCCAGAGACCTTTCAAGCCTTGAACCATTTCCAACACCCTAACCGACGCCCGTTTTCCCTCAAACGTCCCGTCTGCTGGCCTGTCGGATCAAGTTAGGCTTCCAAAAGCTTTCTCCCTTAATTCATTTTCTTAGCACAATTTTCTTCTCACCCAAACAATAAACATACTACATTCATAAGCACATATCAACCCATTACTCACACCAATAACACAACCCTAGCTCCCATTTTTTCTTAATTTATACACATACACAATAGTTAGGCAAAGTACCACAACTATGGTTCACCTAAACATTAACAATTCAAAACACCAGAACCCGTAGTTTGTTGTTTTCGAACAGCAAGTGAAAAACAAAACAAATGCCAAGAGCACTTACTTCTTGCCTTTCAAAATGCTCTTGATGAAAACTTAGTAAGTTGAAAACTTGGTAGACTTTACCCACTTATTGAGATTATGATGAGTATATGGATATGAGGGGATGATTATATGGTGGAGATGATCATGGGGTGCAATTTGGAGAGATGAAATCATGACTTTTTGGGAGAGGAAATTAGGAGGAGGGAAATTAAGTAATGTTTGACCTCCATTAAAGGGGATCAAATTCTTAAGAGACGCGAGGAAAGAGGGGAAAGGGAGTCGAGTCGGGTATAAAATAAAAAAGACTTTAAAAATTCTTTGACCCAGCTGACCGACCCAGACGACGGGCATGCGATGGACCGTCGTGCATAATTTACCTGGGCATCTGTAGCTCGACTCCCACTCCCGTCGAGGTTATGACGTCCTATCATACAGGACGTGGGATTAAGCTAGTGGCTCATTTTACATTGTACTTGGCTTCACGCCTATCTCCCATGTCCGTCGGGGCCGCAACGGCCCGTTATGTAGGGCTTTGAAATGGGAAAGACCATTTTTAGCTATTTTTTAAGTTAGGATGCCCTAGACCCAGGGGCGTGACACCTGCGATGGCCCATCGCAGAGCCCGTGGGATCCCTTTTGTTTGCAACTTTTTATCTCACTCTCACCAACTCTTGCACGTTCAACACATTAGGTGATGGGTTGCCTCCCATGCAGTGCCTGATTTAACATCGCGGCATGACACAGGTTACTTGACTACTCAGACTTCATTATGTTTCCTCATGGGTTGCCTCCCATGCAGTGCCTGATTTAAAGCCACGGCACGATGATGGTTGCTTGATTAGTCAGACTTTATCAAGCTCCTTTGTTGAGATGAATTCATCAAGGTTCCAGGCTTCAACTGCTTTAAGCTCCTCTGCGGTACCCAAGTATGCTTTGATCTGCTGCCTATTAGCCTTGAACCTCTTGCCATCATGATTTTCAAGTTCGACGGCCCCATGAGGAAACACATGTATCACTTTGAATGGTCCAATCCACTTGGACTTCAACTTTCCAGGAAATAAGCGAAGTCTAGAATTGAAAAGCAAGACCAAGTCACCCGGCTGTCAATTTCTCTTTTTGATCTTCCAGTCATGATACAGTTTCATCTTCTCTTTATACAAAGCTGAACTCTCATATTCATTCAATCAGAACTCATCTAACTCATTTAGTTGCCCAAGCCGCTGCAATGATGCTTTAGACCAGTCTAAGTTCAATTTCTTCAATTCCCACATGGCTTTATGCTCTAGCTCAACAGGAAGATGGCATGCCTTTCCAAATACAAGCTGATATGGGTACATACCTATTGGCGTCTTGAATGCAGTCTGATATGCCCACAAAGCATCATCTAGTTTTCGCGACCAATCCTCTATATTGGCATCAACAATCTTGACAGGATTGACTTTATTTTACGGTTGGAGACTTCCACTTACCCACTAGTCTGAGGATGATAGAGGGTTGCAACATTATGCTTCACTCCATATTTCTCTAGGAAAGCATGAACAGCTTGTTGCAGAAGTGAGAGCCTCCATCACTAATGATTGTCCTTGGAGTACTGAATCTGGAGAAGATGTTCTTTTTTAAGAACGTTGTGACACACTTATGCTCATTGCTAGGAAGCGCAACTGCCTCCACCCACTTTGATACGTAGTCAACAGCAACCAATATGTATCAGTTTCCATTAGACATCACAAATGAGCCCATGAAGTCAATACCCCAAATGTCAAACAGCTCGATCACAAGGATAGGATTAAGAAGAAGCTCATGCCTCCTTGATATACCACCTTCCCTTTGACACTTGCTGCAAACTTTAGCAAAATCATGGGCGTCTTTATGAAGAGTCGGCCAATAGTAGCTGCATTGCAAGATCTTGTGTGCTGTTCGGATACCGCTATAATGTCCCCCAACAGGGGATGAATGGCAAGCCTCCAGTATCTTCATCATCTCAACTTTCGACATATATCTATGGATCATAGTGTCAGCACACACACAAAACAAGAATGGCTCATTCCAGAAGAATTTTTTGACATCAGACATGAACTTTCTTCTTTGATCAACAGACATATCAGGAGGCACCACATCACTCACCAAATAGATGGCAAAATCTGCAAACCATAGAATCAGGTCTTGAGAGGCAGCCAACACTTGCTCGTCCAAAAACCAATCATCAATTTCCTGCTCATCATTCAGTTTCAGCATCGCCTCTTTTAGTAACCTAGACAAGTGGTCTCATACCTGATTTTCAATACCCTTTCGGTCCTTCACTTCAAAGTCAAACTCTTGTAGTAGCAATACCTACCTAATGATCTCGGCTTTGCGTCCTTCTTTTCCATGAGGTAACAAAGAGCTGCATGGTCAGTGTGCACTACCACCTTGGTGCCAAGCAAATATGATCTGAATTTCTCAAATGCAAAGACCACAACAAGCAGCTCTTACTCAGTCATCGTGTAGTTCTTTTGAGTAGGGTTCAGTTCTTTGCTAGCGTAGTATATAGGTGAAGAAATTTTTTGTGCCTTTGGCCTAGGACTGCTCCTAGCGCCACTCCACTAGCATCACACATAACCTCAAAAGGCTAAGACTAATTAGGAGAAATAATGATAGGAGCAGAGACCAGCTTTTTCTTAAGGCATTCAAATACCTTCAGACATGCATCATCAAACACAAATTTTACCTCCTTCTCCAATAATTTACACAATGGATTTGCAATTTTGGAAAAATCCTTGATAAACCTTCGAAAGAAACCAGCATGCCCCAAAAAGCTCTGAATCCCCTTCACAGAAATTGGTGGAGGCAATTTTTCAGTTACCTCTATCTTTGCCTTGTCGACTTCTATACCCTTCTTGGAGATTCGATGGCAAAGCACTATACCTTCTTTCACCATGAAGTGACATTTCTCCCAATTAAGTACCAAGTTTCATTCTTCACACCTCTTTAGCACACAACTGAGAGAGCCAAACAGTCCTCAAAAGAGTCACCAACCACGAAAAAGTCATCCATGAACACCACAATAGTTTCCTCCACCATGTCAGAGAAAATAGACATCATGCAACATTGAAATATTGTTAGTGCATTGCATAGACCAAAAGGCATCCTCTTGAAAGAAAATGTCCCATACAGACAGGTGAAAATGGTTTTCTCTTGGTCTTCAGGAGTAATCAAGATCTTATTGTATCCTAAATAACCATCAAGAAAATAATAGCATCCTCTACTAGAAAGATGGTCTAACATCTGATCCATAAACGACATCGAAAAATGGTCCTTTTTAGTCCAAGAGTTGATATTCCTGTAATCCATGCATATGTATCAGCTTGTGACTGGCCTCATTGGAATCAACTCATTCTTCACATTTGGGACTACAGTAATCCCACCCTTCTTTGGCATATACTGAATCGGGCTCACCTACTTGCTATCTGCAATAGGGTAAACCACACTTACATCCAGCCACTTTATAATCTCCTTTTTGACAACCTCTTACATAGGCTGATTCAACCTACGCTGGTGCACAATACTAGGAATGCAATTTGGGGCTAGCTGAATCTGGTGAGTGCAAATTCTAGGTGGAATCCAAATGATGTCAGCAATGGACCAACCAATGGCCCTTTTAAACTTCCTCAACATAGAAACTAGAGCTTCAACTTGCCCTTCACCTAAGTCTGCAGCAATAATAACTGGCAAGGTCTTATTAGCTCCTAAGAACATATATTGAAGATGAGACAGAAGTGCTTTGAGCTCCAAGACTGGAGGATGCTCAATAGATGGTCTGGTTGGCGGTGTCTGTCTATTCTTCAAGTCTAAATCAAGCTTCTTTGGAGCATAGCTATAGGACCCCATACCTGCAAGTGCTTCAACCATCTCATCATACTCCTCAATATCGTCTCCATCAAAATTCATAATCACAGCTGCAAGTACTTCAACACCAAGTCTCTCCTCAACAGGTACAATTAGCTGATCCTCATTAACCATATCAATAATTGAAACCACACACATATCATCATGATACTTCATCGACTGGCAGACCTTAAAAGTAACTACCTCATCATTTAATCTAAACTCTATCTGCCAGTCTCTAAGTGAACCAATGCATGTTCGATGGAAAGGAATAGTCATCCTAAGATGATAGGAACCTTAAAGTCAACCTCACAATCAAGGATCACAAAGTCCGCGTATAAGATAAAAGTATCAACCTTCACAAGTACATCATAGAGGATTCCTATAGGCTTTTTCACTGTGTAATCTACCATAAGAAGCCGCATTATAGTTGGTTTGAGGGCTTCCAAGCCTAACTGATTAAACACTACTAGTGGCAGCAGATTGATACTAGCACTAAGATCACACAATGCTTTAACAAAGTTGAACGCTCCAATGGTGTAAGGAATAGTGAAAGATCCAAGATCTTTTTTTTTTGCACCAAAGAATGGGAGGCTATTGCACTACAATGGTGCAAATAATCAATTGGCTCAAAGCTCACTGTTCTCTTTCGAGTCACTAAATCCTTCATGAATTTAGAATATTCAGGCATCTGCTCCAATTCTTTAACTAAAGGAATATTGACAGAAAGTTGCTTCAGGATGTAGATAAACTTGTGAAATTTGCCATCCTCAACCTTTTTCTTCAATCTCAGTGGGTAAGGAGGAGGAGGCAATAACATGGGCTTCAAGACCGGTGCAACCTCTTTGTTCTTTGCTTTTGAATCAAAAGGCCTCCTCTCACTTGGCCCTTCACCGCCATCATTTTCCTCAGACTTGACCACAATCTCAGTATCATCCTTTTCGGACTCAGCCGGCTCATTAACTACTATAGGCATAGGAGGGTCAATAGTCTCTTTTCCACTTCGAGCAGTCACAACCATAACCAATCAATCATTCTTTAGATTCAGAATGGTGTCACTTGGGAGAGTACCCTTTTGATGCGGGTTTATGCTAGTAGACATCTGGTGTATATGAGTCTCAAGTTGCTTTATGGAAACAAAATGAGCCTCCACTTTCTGGGTCATGCCTGAAAGGTTAGCTATCATCTCATTTATGCTTGCATCCGTAGAATCAACTTTTTTAAATACTTTGTTAAGCAGCTCCCTCATGGATGGTTGTTTAGGTCTATCATCACAATTTCCAGGAGGGACATACATACCATTTCTATCATTCTTGTAACCATCTTTTTTATACCAGTCACCATCCCTGTCTCTAGCTTTGCTCCTATCTCTGTAGCCGGACCGATTGTAGTTGTCATCTCTATCTTTGTTTTGACCTTGATTTCCTTGGCCAGAGGCACAAAAACCTATTCCTTGATCATTCAGATAACTAACCTCCTCAGCAGATGAGTAATCATCTTGCCTTGGTGCTTTCCCTTGTGAACCGGTGGCTTTCACTTTTTCTACTCCCTCATCTAGGATATTCTGTGCAATCAACCGAATGCTTGTTTTTAATTCAACAACTTTATGTCTGATGTCTTGCAAATCTTGAAGTTCAATGGACTTACCAATAGCATATGTACCTAATGGGCTCTCAGACTCTCTAGTATTCTATGCTCTATTGGTCTTGGTAACCCTATCAAGCATCTCAAAGCGTCAATATACAAATTCTCCAGGAATGCTCCTCCAGTTACAGTGTTAGCTACTACTTTTGTGTTGGCATTCAATGCTTTGTAGAAGTTCTCAATCAGATGACGTGAAGGGATTCTATTCTTCGGAACTTGTTTCAGCTTCTTATTGAACCTCAACCATGTCTTACATAATGCCTCCGCAGGTACCTGCTTAAATTTGTGGACTTCTTGCTTTGGCTGCAATATCCTTGATGGAGGAAAGAACTACTCCAGAAACTGAGTCTTTAACTCGTGACATGTGTATATGGAATTATCGGGCAATTCTATAAACCACACAGTCCCCTCTCTAGTTAGTGAGAATGGAAACAGTCTCAATCGAATAACATGTTGCCTCACTCCTGGTCGATTATAAGCTTTGCAAATCCCCACAAAGTTTATCACATGTAGATTTTCATCTTCAGTAGGCTTTCCAGCATATAGTCCTTTTAGGTTCAGCAACTGGATCATGGTGTTGGTAATGTCAAACTTCATTCCTTCAGGCAGTGGTGGGAATACTATAGGTCCAGTAATTCCTAAGTCCTCTATGATGATGGTAGCGAGGGGCATGCCTTGGTTGTTGTATCTGTCGGGCCCTATTCTGTGATAAATTATGTCTAGATACTGCCTCGTCTATCGCATCTTGTGCATTGAATGTGACTTAATGAGCAGCTTGTTGTCGTGCTTGCCTTGCTTTCTCAGCTGCCGCATTTTGAGCTGTGTGGTCTGCTGCAATTTGAGCATCTTCAGCAGCAAGGGCATCTTCACCTGCCTTTTTCCTCTGCTCTTCTTTGGCCAACAACCGAGCTGTGACCTGTTTCGGTGTCTCATACTCTCCTTCTTTAGCCATGTTTCTTAGAGTTTTAGGGTGTTCAGGATCGTATGGGATCAAAGGATTGCCTTGAATCCTTGTACTGGGCATGCACAAGTGTGCAAACTGTGTAACAAAACTAAAACAATAGAAAAAGTAAAAATTAGGAAATAAGGACTAATAGTGAAATAAATACAATCTCTTTTAATCCTAAATTGTATTCCCCGGCAACAAAAATTTGATGCACCTAAATTACACCTCCTTTTAGAAGCATAAGCGGTCTTTGTTCAAATATAGAACCTAATGAAGTTTGGGATCGATCCCATAAGAAATATGGTAGGACTATGGATGATTAGTGTTTACTTGCGCTATTAGCCATTTATTTCCCTCAAAAAAGGGGTTTTAAGTAACAAATATTAAAGGTGACTTAGATTCATAACAAGTAACAAGTAATTATTTCAAAGATTGTTATCAATAAGAGAAGCGACTAGGGCAGTATTCCCCATCAGATCATAACTTAGTAAGGCATTGTACTTAGTAAACTAGCTTGGTGCTTAGCATGCAGAATCGGTAAGTTAGGTTCACCTAAATAGTTGGTCCCTCAGATAGATGAATTTCACCATACGCCTTGGTCAGGCCATGGGTGTATGATTTATGTCCCTTACCCTGGATCCCAGATTAGCTATTTTCAGAAAAGGTCAAGCTATTAGATGAGGGTTGATAGCCTCAAATCTCCATCATTGAATAACCCTTTTCCCATCTGTTACCCCCTTTTTCTAGCAAGTAAAGAAATGGCGAGTTGTAACGTTGTACACTGTTAAAAATCAATTAATGAGAAGGGCAGAACAATACATGCATAAATACTGCCCTAGAATTACCAAGTACTTTGCCTAATTTGTTAATCCTTCATGGTTCCCATAACCCTAGTTGTGGATTTAGCTATTCATATTCATAAGTGAATGATCAGAAGATGTTGAAACAATCATGAGCATATACTTACAAGAAGAGGTAAAGAAATTTGGACTCTTGGATAAATCTCTAGAACACTTAAATAATTCAAGAACAAACTTTAATTCTCAAGAATTTATGTTATGACTGTCTCCAAAACACAAACAAAACGTAATAATATCAAACAATGTCGGGAACGTTGAAATAAGGGAAGGTATTTATAGACAAAAAAAGCCAAATTCCAACAGTTCTAGGATTGACTGGATGCGGCACTTCTGACGGAATTCCCTATAGGCCTTCGTGGATGCGATGGGCATCGTGGGTGCCCATTGGGCTTCCTTAAGGTTGAGTTCCAGCTTCACTGCCTTGTTTCCATAGGCTGCTGCAACGGGACATCTTGTTTGCCATGCCCATCATGGTTGGCCGTTGGCTACACTTATCTTCTCCACATCTTCGCTGCCTTATTTCCATGGGCGGCTATGATGGGGCATTACGGTTGTCACGGGCGTCCTGGCAGCCCATCAGGCTTAATGCCTTAGCTTCTTAGCTCCTTGGGTCATTCCCACGGGCTCTGCGATGTCCTGTCGTGTCTACCACGGGCGTTGTGGTAGCCCGTCAGACTGGGTTATGCCTTGCGTTCTTGCTGCCTCATTTAGACGCCCTCTCCCATGTTCCATCATGGATGCGACGCCCATGGGGTATGACTTTTTGCGCATAAATCTGCAACACTTTGACATTTTCATCTTTTCAATACTTTTCTCTGTACATGCAACAAACGACATCAAATCCAAGAAAATGTACTTAAGAACTCCCAAAAGTCCTAAGTTTTAAGCGTCAAAAGTGTCGTGAAATCCCGACATATCACCAAGAGATATAGGGTATTAAATGAATGATAACTTTGGCCCATTAACCGCTAATTAAATTAATTATTTTAAATCACTCTTTAATTAAATAACCATAGTTAAATAAATAGTTCAAAATCCCCACGTATAATTTATGAGAAGCGTCTTTTATAGAAAAAGAGTTCTAAGGCTCAAAACGACCTAACGGGTCGTTACAATTACAAAATATATTCCTATGGGCCTATAACAAAAGCAAAGACATGTATGAATTCTTGTAGAATTTCATTTTGATCATGAATTATACAATCATTATTTTTCCGTAAAATAAAGTTAGAATTACTAAAATTCCCTTGATCATCATTCTCATGGCTCTTCTATATAATAGAAGGTTAAACTACCTAAAGAGCCATACCTCCTTACTATATTTACTAAAACTACTACTAATTTATTGTAATTACTTAATATCTCATATATTAACAAATAACCCCCTTCCTTTCCCTCAGATACATTGCCAAATCACCTCTCCATATCCTCATTCATCCGCCTAATATCACGCCAACTCCCAAATTCAAACCCCAAACCAGTTTTTCATGATTAATTAATTTTCCCCCATTGTTTTTCTCTCATCAACTTCACTAAAGCACATTCTTCCACCACTATCAAGTAATTGAAATTTATCAGAACCATAACCTCAATTTTTATGAGTTTAATCAATATTTAAGTAATGTATCAATAGTTTATGTAAGCATAAAATTCAAAATTTTCAACTTTAATCCACAAATTTCATACAGTTTTCAAAAAGTGTTGTGATTACTTGCATAGTACAGAGCCTTTTAAACACCATTAATGGCGGAAGAAAGACCTTCTTTTAGTTTGGGTGTTAGTCAGTTAGACAACATTGTAGGAACTCCCAACACTATGAAACTAACTTCTGATTGTGATGGTGATGATGAGGATTTTCCTGAAAATTGATCTAAACACTGGAATGATCCTATAAAAATTATGCAACTGCGTGAAGATCTCATACAAAGAACAAACAATTAACTAACTGTTCATCAGGATGAACTAGAGGGAAACCAAGCAGAAGACAAAGATTGTGATGCTGAAATAGAGGTAAACAATATTGTATATACATTACACTAGTCATACTCATGTATATTGCATGCCCAGATCTTTGGCTAAATGTATCAGTACCATCCTAAATACCGCTTAATGTACCGAATGATGTTTTCCAGATCTATGGCTACATGTATCATATGATGATATTTTCCTAAAAAGGTTTAGAAACCAGTGATACATAAGTGGTGAGCACATGATACATGGCAAAATGTATAAGGGCATATTTTTTATATTTTTACAGTGATGTAGTAGCCATTTATACATAACCGATGATTGCCCATGATACATGGTCCCATGTATCATGACATATTTTCTATATTACAAACTTATATAACAGAGATTTATACATAAGTGATGTAGCATCCATTTATACATAAGTGATGTGTGCCCATGATACATGCAACGATGTATCATGTAACGTTTTCTATATTACAAAGTGATGTAGCCGTTAGTGAAATGATACATGGGACCATGCATTATCTTGGTTGCTCTAGTTTCTATAGTCAAGTATTATGATTCACAGACTTGTACATCAATGTATTAATATTTTGTATATTCATTCATCTGATGCAAATAACATTTCATACATGTTGTTGCAGGGAATAAATTTGTATTGAAAAATTTGCCTAACCATCCTCTCCGTATCAGTAGCCAAGGCAATGTTGCTATTGTTACTGACCTGAAGAAAATTCTCAGTGATGATGAATTTGCAACATTTGGGAGGACCTGCTTTGGGGTATATCTCAACATACCCAAATGTACGTTTCAAGGACAAGTGTCTAGGTTCATCATGACACTTGAAATAGAATATGACAATCCCTAGGAGTTTTGTATATGTGTTAATGAAACAATTCTACGGTTCAGCATTTACGAGTTTGCACTCATTGCTGGCTCAAAATGCACCAAAAATGAGGATGATCTTCAATTCTTCGATGATGAATGAAGCATGCTTAGGGAGAAGTATTTCCCATGGGCAGGCCCTGTCTATAAATCCCAACTGGTTCTATGTTGTAAAGAGAAGAGATGGGGATATAATTCGTTAGATGCTATGAAAATGGCCCTATATTGTAATGACCCTTTCGGTCATTTAAATGTGTTTTCCTTTCTTGTATTGTTAGAGCTTGCCCGTAGCGGCCCCATCTCATTTATGGCTTGCTAGGACCGGTAGTTCGGTGCCTGAGCCATTTGTTTGGTCTTTTTAGCTGTTCCTTGTTTTAGAGCTATAGGCTTTTGAAATCATTTACTTCAGTCAACATTCTTAGTGAACATGCTCGGAATCAAATTTCGACAGTTCCGTTGGCTCTGGAGCAAGGACTTTGGTCTAGTGGGACCTTTGGTCGGGATTCGGGTGCTTTTCAGCTTAGCATTCTCTCTCATTCTGTGTTTTCAAGCCTGTTGGGCTTGTTTGGTTGATTTTGGTAAACATTCGGAGAAGATGGCCTCGGATAGAAATTCTGTCAGATCCCGTTAGCTCTGGAATTCTGAGTTTGTGTTAGGTAGTTGGTTGGTTCGGGTACTGGGTGATCTGGGATTATTTCAGGTGTTTGGTATGCATTGGTTAGTGTTTACTTGGGTCAACATTCCTACTAGATAATCTCGTATGGATGTTTCATCGATTTCATTGAGTCCAGAATGTTGTTTCCACCCTAATAACACTATTAGTTTATGAATATCAGGTTCTGATTGTGCCCGGAATGCCCCGTTGAAGTTTTTGCTGTTGCTGGTTTTTCTGGTTCTGGTGGCCTACGGCGTGTTCGTGCTCCTTTAGCGTGATAGCACTGGCCTATGATTTCCCCTTCAGCGTGATCACGCTCCTTTAGCGTGATAGCAATGGTCTGTGGTCCTTCCTTCAGCGCGATCGCACTCCTTAAGTGCGATAGCGTTGACCAGAGACCAGCAGCTACATATTTTTGATCCTTTCGATTTTCAAGAATTGTTTTCCCCATTTTCCCAACTCCAACTTGTAAATCCTCTCTACAAAAGTGTTCTATTTTTTCCTAACCTTGGAGAATCCATTAAATTATTAGGAAATCTAGTTTCCTTGTTGTTGGGTAAGTTATTCTTCCCCCTAAATTTGTTCTTCTCCATTGTTGCTACCACCATTTTTGAAATTCTTAAGCTTGGAATTTATTGTAGTAACTGCCCTTTTGATCTAAGCATGATCATGGATTCAGAGTTCTAACTCCCTTAGCTCGTCTCCTCATGGTGGTAAGTTTCTTTTGATTAATTTTTGGAATTATTTCTTGAAATTCCATCCTTAATTCTTGGCTTGGGCGGGCTGTTTTGAGCCCTAATCGCTGTCCGTGTCTGCTCAATTTTTGAGCATGTGCTCCTGGGAAGGTAAGGAACACATGTGTGTTTTTTGTTTCCAGTTTTGAATTGCAGGGCCCACGTGCCCATTTGTGACCCAAATTTTGACCCGACTATTATTATAGCAATATGGGTATCGTTAGTCTTGTTTTGACGTATATGTTATTGTATTGATAGTTGTTTCACATTTGGAGCTTTCTGAAGCAGTTTGAGCCTGGAAAACACCGTTCTCGCAGCTAGTCATCAGATGGCAGGTAGGTTATGGCTTTTCCTACCTAGACTCTGCATATATAAGCTATAACTGCATTAATTAGCATACTTGGGTGGGTTGTTATAGGTTGATACCCCAGACCTTGTCCATCTTTTATGTCCATTTATTTCATACGCTGATTGTAGTATTCATGTAGTATTGTATATCACCCTTGTGATCCTGTGTGGCCTTGTATTGACTCTAGAACATAGACGATGGGTGATTTAGGAATGTCCGCGAGTCTAGGAAATAGAGATATCCTTTTAGGCTGGTTATGTCTGCTATGTATATGTGGAGCCTGTGCAGGGCCGGTAGGAATATTTGTGAGCTGTTGGGATAATTTATATTTGTGTGCGAGCATATCATACATGAAAGAGGTTTTCCCTGCATGTTTTACTTTGATTTTGGCTGCGAGCCACTATAGATGGTTTTTTCCTAAACTTGCATGGCCCTGGGGGGGCCATTGTTGGTATACTTGATGATAAAAATTTGATTTTGGATGATTTCACATCTGATTTCCCATACTGATACTAGGCTCTGCTGGGCAGAGCACTAGACCTGATTTTCTACTGATACGAGGCTCTGTTGTGCAGAGTACCACACTTGATTTTCTACTGATACGAGGCTTTGCTGGGCAGAGTACAAGACTTGATTTCCTACTCATACTAGGCTCTACTGGGCAGAGCATTAGACCTGATTTCTAACTGATTTAGACCCAAATATGCTTTGGGCATACTCTGAGAGGGTTATTGAGGCTTTTATCACTGATTTAAACACGAGTATACTTCGGGCACCCTTTGAGAGGGTCTTTTGAAATTACTACTACTGTTTTAGACCTGGTTCAATCCAAGGCATATACTGTGAGGTTTCGAGTTAGAGATACTATTTGAGATCCCTGGGCGATGTATATGGTCGACGACTAGATCTCTATGGACCCTGTCAATGTAAGACCTAGGGCCTTGGGTTGCGTGTATCGGATGAGGGGTGTACGGCATAGGAAAGGTATACAGGTAGAGTCCTTCCATGGGTCCTGCCTCTATATGGGACCTTGAGGTACTTGAGGGAGAACATACCGGTTACTTTCACATCATCATCATCATTATGCATATTTCACTAGGATTTCACCCTTGTTTGCTGTGTGTTCAGTGTACGCTCCGGTTGTATGGGCGGCCAGAGAGTTTGTTTTCACTTGATTGCGTTCCTCAGTTGTATGGGCAGTTGTTGGGACTGTAGGTAGTTTAGATAACTCTTGTCATTTTATAAGGCTGGTTTTGGTCCTTGTTTCTTTGTGATTTAACGATTATTAGCCTGTTGAGGTTCCGATTGTGGGGTTGTGATTATTGAGAGGGCTAAGGAGTCCTATCCTATTGAGGCACTTTTGTATGGCCTTCTGAGCAGATTTTGAGTTTCTGGTTCCATTCCTATCAGGATTTGAGTAGTATTCCTTGGTTATTGTGGGTTAGTTATCCTATTCTAGGGTTGTACGTGTGAGGTGGATTCCTGTTTATGCTATCTTTAAGTTGGATTGGTGAAATGATTTCCTTATGCTTGTTGATTCCATTTTGAGTATGTTGGACTGCTTGCCTTCTTTTTCTTTTACTTGAGGTTACCGGTATACTGCCATTTTCTCAACTATCTCTCTTTATTTACTTATATTGTTGTTGCAAGGATCCTAGGAGCTTTCTTCTTCCTTACACCTATGTTTCTATGTTATGTATATGTTTGTGCTAGCATGTATACTTGCAGCTCTTGGTTGATTGCTCTTTGTGCTATTTCCTTGTGCTTCTTCCTTGCTTCCATGACCACTTTCTTGTATTTTGCTTATTACTATTTTTATAGCTTATATGCGCTCAGTCGTCCAATGATGCCTACTGAGTACCCATTGTCTTGGTGCTCATACTACACTTCTACATCTTTCTAGTGCAGATATTAGTTGAGCTTTTGTCGTTAATCGCGTTGGAGACTCGTGCAGCTTCTGGGATGTTCGAGACTAGGATGAGCGCCTGACGATCGGGGATTGTCTATATCTCATCTGTTGTACTGTTGCTACTTGTACTTTTGGAGAAAGATTTATATTGTATTTTGTTACTTGTAGCACTGGTATTCTATTAGAGGCTTCTGTACTATTGATATCAAGTCTTGGGGTTAGTATAGTATCATTTGTATATATATTTTAGGTTGTTGCTTCCGCGTGTCTTATCTTTATATTCAGCTTCTGCTTTTTTCTACTTGTTGTGCATAATTTGTTAGGTAGTAGCCCATTACTAATCGTTTAGGGCTACAGGAATTGGTTCGCCTACTAGGGGGTTGTAGGTGCCATTATGACCTGAGAAATCAGGTCGTGATAGCTTGGTATCAGAGCTCTAAGTTCACTGGTGTCAAGGTACAAAAGCAAGTGTCTACATAGAGTCTTTCAGATCAGTACGGTGACGTTTGTATCCTATTTGCGGGAGGCTACAGGGCATTGTTAGGTAAAGTTTCATCTTCTTGGCTCCTTATCGTGCATTCCTTGCTTTATTGACTTATAAAAACTTTGATTATTTCATTCCTTCTCAGATGCCTAAGACAAGTTCGACAACGATTGGTGTCGAGGCTTATGTGCCTGTTTCTTCAATGCTTCCATCAGCACCAGGACTTCAGAGTGAGAGTTTATTACATCAGGTAGGGGGTGGGGCTAGCCCAACCTCCGATTGGATTTATAGAGACCCTAGTTCTTCAGGACACCATGGCTAGGACTTTGAGTCCTTCGGTGGGTGTTTCAGTACTCGGTTCTTTGAGTGGTGCTTCAGTCAGGGTTGAGCTTCCAGTCCTTCAGCAGGGTTGTCTATCATTAGTAGAGTATGAGGCGAGATTTCATGACATGGTTAGGCGTACTTCTAGGGCTATACCATCAGAGTGTGATAAGATTTAGAGTTTCATGGGAGGTTTTATTTCATCACTCCGTTTGGCGATCGAGCACTTGGTTACTGTTGGGACAATATTCCTTCAGGTAGTTGACCATGCTTGGTTTGTTAAGGGTTTGTGCCATAAGGCTTATGGAGGTAGTGCTAAGAAACGTCATCACCAGGATAGTTCTCGAGGTTCACTGACTGGAGGTAGGGGATTCTCCACCAGAGATAGGTTCCATTACTTCTTATCTACCAAGCCAATTTCAGTTACTCCACAGGTTTCAGAGGGTGATGGTATAGGGAATATCGAGCAGAGTGGATTTGTTATGGGTCAGGCTCTTATAGGTTTGCATTCAGGTTGTGTAGGTCATGGTGGCCGATAAGGTTTAGTGAGATCTTCTTGCCTGACTTCTTTCCATGGGTTTTGCTTTTAATGTGGTGAGTATGGCCCCTATGTTAGGGATTGCCCCACGATCGCGCATTCCAGTCGGCGTAGTTGTTATGATTGTGGGGTAGTTGGCCACTATTCTAGAGATTGTCCCCGGCGAGGGATGGTTAAGCCTTCATCTGTGACCACTCAGTAAAGAGTTAGACCCCGTCAGTCTGAGGCCTTTCTTGGTGGGCTTGAGGTAAAGGTTCCTGATATCATTGCTCTAGGTAAGGCTCGTGTTACCTTCGACTTGTGATAGTCCTGCTCGCATTGCGATTCTATCCCTTCTGTCATTTATTTGCTTATATGTCTACCTGCTACTTGTTTAGCTGTTTGACTACCTGAGTGCAGTGTTTGTGCATTGTTTTCTTGGTAGTTTATTACTTAGTAGTGGATGGGGTGAGTTATTCTTGATAGGTGTTTACCCAGAGTTGTAGCTCGTGGGTAGTTCTTGTTAGTCTATTTTTTGTTGGTTTTGTTTCCTGTTCCGTTGTGGCTCTAGACTTGTGTCGAGTCTTCCTTTTGAGTGGTCCTAGATGGTTGTTTCCTAGTCTATTACCTAGATTTTGCTAGAGGTTCTGGTGTTAGTTTGATGTGATACCGGTGGTTGTGCCAGAGTTTGAGCTCTCATTTTGAGTCGAGAGGTGTCGGTTATGCTAGCGTACTTTGATTGGTCTAGTTTTCTCGGATGTTTATAGTTGACCCTCTTTGTTGGTTGGTTTAGGAGGTTGGCAGGTGTGTGGGTTGTTCCCATAGTCTCCTTCAGTTTCTTGTTCAGTTGGGTTGTCCTATCATTCTTCCTCGATTCCAGTAGAAATGAATTTCGATAACAGTCCTCTGGATGAGCTTTTGATTTTAGCATTGTGATTGGATTTTGGCTTTAGCATTTCCATCTAAGTGTTGATAGAAGCCTCGTGGTGGAGTTGTACTTGTAGCATTTTGGGTGAGTTGGGCATCCGGCCCATTCTTCTCCTGCTTTATTTAGTTTGGCAATATAGATGTGAGAACTATTGTAATGGCTCCAGATTTTTTTTTGAGAAAGGAGTTTGTAAGGTTCAATATATGCTACGGAATGGTTTTTGTTTAGTTGAAAATGGAGGGAGATGTCTCCTTGTTCATGCTTAAGTGCTTCAGTAGTCGAAAAAGGTGATAACAAAGGTTTTCTTTGGGATCGTGTGTTGGTGATTTGATTCGGCCGATTACAGATTGCAGTGATTTTACTTTGATTGGTTTGAGAATTCAGTAGCAGCTGCGATTTTTACGACTTGCATATTCAATCCTAGTGTCTTAAGTTCCTAAGGGTTTATTGGCAGAATATGGGTTCGACATAGGCAGTGGTTAGTAAATTAGGATTAGGTTTCAAAAGCATGGGCTAGTAAACTACTCCGGATGGTTCGTGATTGGTTCTTTCGGTTCCAACTTCTTGGGTTGGAAGGCATTGAGTTCGGACAACTTAGCTTACCTATTTTTTGTTATGGGGTGAAAGTTGGCCTTGGACACCTAGTCCTTGGCTAACCTTTGAGTTAGGCTAGACATTCTAAATTTTGACAGTGTTTTGGATAGTACGAGGGTCCTTCTACTATGGTTAGATAGACTCAGTCGTGTGAGTTTGAGATCTAGCAGTGGTGTATGCCATATGTGATTAGGTTTTGCGAGTTGAGGCTAGCAAGGATATTTTGAGTTTTAATGATGCTTAGAGACTGGTGGTCACCATTCGTTTGCTGAGAGTTTAAAAAGCCCTTTTTGTTGATCCTTCAAAGGTTGGCTTTTATGTGGGGATCTAGTGTTTATTAGGCTCGTCCATTGTGGACTGGAAGTTTGGTGTGTTATATGCTTTAGAGATGGTGTTTTTTCGTATGCTGACATGGTAGAGCGGTTGATTCAAACCAAAGAGGTGATTTGAGGGTATATGTAGAAATTTTATATCTAGACAATGACCTTGCACCCCAGGCAACTTTTCCTTTAACTACGAGGTGTTTTGACTTGATATTCGTGGTATGGTGGACTTCTTCCTGAGGGAGAGTAGTAAGGCAATTTCAAATCCGAATAGCGTTCGAGTATTTAGGTTAGCAACAGGTGCTTCTTAGAGTTTGGGAGCTTAGCTAATGACTATGGACTTTGTGGTAGGCTTACCACACTACTTGCAGGATCTTGGTTTTGGTTTAGGTCTATTGGGTAGGTTTCCCTGGTTCATTCGCTTCCAGTTGATTCAAACTTGACACGGTGCAGCGAAGTTGGGTTTGTCCTATAGTTTGGAAGTTTCTTTGTCAACATAGGGTATTCATACATGCTTTTCCTCACCTTGATGTGCAAGCTTCAGTTGAATTCAGATGGGTTATTCAGTCGGGTTCAGTTACCAAGTTTGATGTTTGCAAAAGCATTCATTCATTGGTTGATGGTCAGTTGGGACAGGTAACTCCAGTTTTCAAAGGTACGCTTCAAGTTGTTATCTTGGATGGCAAATGCTAGTGAACCATAGTTTGACTTGAAAGGAGTTTGAGCAAAAAGATGTGACTTCATGCGTGGTAGAGTATAAGCAAAGACTGTGGATCTCCAGTGTGTCAGTTGATACTTCGAGGGTGGTCAAGTGTTCGACTTGTATGCAACTTCCTGTTGTGGTGCAAGAGGATTCAGTTCAGAACAAAAGGGTTTTACGGGTTAGCTGGCTCATGAGTTAGTGTTTTGGTTGTTAGCTTTTCTAGCAAATTTGGTCGTGGTTTCGAAGGTTCGAGTTCTGTGTGATTGATTGCCTAGCTTCCCTGGTTTCGGTGTTGGGTCGGTGTTTTCTGGTTGAGATTCTCGAGGTTCAGTTTGTGTTGGAAGGCCCTTGGTATTTTGGGAGTATGAGTTGGGATCTAGCTTGGCTAGTTTTGAGCTTTAGGCTTGGTTGCTTTCTTTCGTTCTTTTCTGTTGGGTGCCGTCTGATCAAGGAGGCTACCTGGGTTGTCTGAGAGAGTAGTGCAGGCTTGGTGTCCGTTGTTCTTTTATTCTCTAGTCTTTCTGTCTTTCCTGACTTTTGGGTGCAAAAGTCTTTTTAGTAGTGGATGATGTAATGACCCTTCTGGCCATTTACGCGTGTTTTCCTTTCTTATATTGTTAGAGCTTCCTCGTAGAGGCCCCAAGTCATTTATGGCTTGCTGAGACCGATAGTTCGGTGCCCGGGCTGTTTGTTTGGTCTTTTTGTCCGTTCCTTGTTTTAGAGCTTTAGGCTTTTGAAATCGTTGACTTTAGTCAACATTCTTGGTTAATGTGCTCAAAATCAAATTCCGACAATTCTGTTAGCTCTGGAGCATGGACTTTGGTCTAGTGGGACCTTTGGTCGAGATCCGGGTGCTTTTCAGCTTGGAATTCTCTCTCACTCTATGTTTTCAAGCCTGTTGAGCTTGTTTGGTTGACTTTGGTCAACATTTGGAGAAGACGGCCTTGAATGGAAATTTCGTCAGCACCATTAGCTCCAAAATGCCGAGTTTGTGTTAGGTAGTTGGTTGGTTCAGGTCCTGGGTGATCCGGGATTATTTTGGGTGTTTGGTTGGCATTGGTTAGTGTTGACTATCAGGTATGGATGTTTCATCGATTTCGTTGAGTCAACCTTCTTTCCACTCTAATAGCACTATTGGTTTTTGAATATCAGGTTCTGATTATCCCCGGAATGCCCCGTAGATGTTTTTGTTGTTGCTGGTTTTTTTGGTTCTGGTGGCCTTCAGGGAGATCGCGCTAATTAGCACGATAGCGCTAGTCTGTGGTCCTTCCTTCAGCGCGATCGCGCTCCTTTTTCGTGATAGCGCTGACCAGCGACCAACAACTATATATTTTTTATCCTTTTGATTTTTCAGCATTGTTTTCCCCATTTTCCCAACTCCAAATTGTAAATCCTCTCTACCAAAGTGTTCTATATTGTCCTAAGCTTGGAGAATCCATCAAATTATTGGGAAATCTCGTTTCCTCGTTGTTGGGTAAGTTCTTCTTCCCCAAAAATTTGTTTCTTCTCCATTTTGCTACCACCATTTTTGAAATTCTTATGGTTGGAATTTCTTGTAGTAACTGCCCTCTTGAGCTATGCATGATCATGGATTCAGAGTTCTCACTCCCTTAGCTCGTCTCCTCGTGGGGGTAAGTTTCTTTTGATTAATTTCTGGAATTATTTCTTGAAATTCCATCCTTAATTCTTGGCTTGGGCGTGCTGTTTTGAGCCCCAATCATTGTCCTTTTCTGCTCAATTTTTCAGCATGTGCTCCCAAGATGGTAAGGAACACATGTTTGTTTTCTGTTTCCGATTTCAGGTTGTGGGGCCCACAAGCCCGTTTGTGACCCGAATTTTGACCCGGCTATTATTATAGCAATATGGGTATCGTTAGTCTTGTTTTGACGTATAGGTTATTGTATTGATAGTGGTTTCGCAATTTAAAGCTTTCTGGAGCAGTTCGAGCTCGAACAACATCATTCCTGCAGCTAGTCATCGGATGGCAGGTAGGTTATGGCTTTCCCTACCTAGACTCTGCATATATAGGCTATAACTGCATTAATTAGCATCCTTGGGTGGGTTGTTATAGGTTGATACCCCAGACCTTGTCTTTCTTTTATGTCCATTTATTTTATACGCTGATTGTAGTATTCATGCAGTATTGTATATCACCCTTGTGGTCCTGTGTGGCCTTGTATTGACTCTGGAACATAGACGGTGGGTGATTTGGTAATGCTCGCGAGTCTAGGAAATAGAGATATCCATTTAGGCTAGCTATATCTGTTGAGTAGCTGTGGAGCCTGTGCAGGGCCGGTAGGAATGTTTGTGAGCTGTTGGGCTAATTTATATTTGTATGCGAGCATATCATCCATGAAAGAGGTTTTCCCTGCATGTTTTACTTCGGTTTTGGCTGTGAGCCACTATAGACAGTTTTTTCCTAAACTTGCATATCCCCGGGGGGGCCATTTTTGGTATACTTGATAATAAAAATGGGATTTTGGATGATTTCACACTTGATTTCCTACTGATACTAGGCTCTGCTAGGCAGAGCATTAGACCTGATTTTCTACTGATACGAGGCTCTGCTGGGCAGAGTACTACACCTGATTTTCTATTGATACGAGGCTCAGCTAGGCAGAGTACTAGACTTGATTTCCTACAATACTAGACTCTGTTGGGCAGAGCACTAAACCTGATTTCTGACTGATTTAGACCCGGATACGCTCTGGGCAACCTCTGAGAGGGTTAGTGATGCTTTTATCACTTATTTAGGCTCGAGTATACTTTGGGCACCCTTTGAGAGGGTCTTTTGAGATTACTACTACTGTTTTAGACCCGGTTCAATCCCGGGCATATACTATAAGGTTTCGAGTTTGAGCTACTATTTGAGATTATTGGGTGATGTATGTGGTCGACGACTAGACCTCCATGGACCCTGTCGATCTAGGACCTGGGGCCTTGGGTTGCGTATGCCGGATGAGGGGTGTACGACATAGGAGAGGTACACGGGTAGAGTCCTTCCATGTGTCCTGCCTCTATATGGGCCCTTGATATTTTTTGAGGGGGAACATATCGATTACTTTCACATTATCATCATCATCATGCATATTTCACTAGGATTCCACCCTTGTTTGTTGTGTGTTAAGTGTACGCTCTGGTTGTATGGGCGGCCAGAGGGTTTGTTTTCACTTGATTACGTTCCTCAGCTGTATGGGTGGCCGTTGGGACTGTAGGTAGTTTAGATTACTCTTGTCACTTTATAGAGCTGGTTTTGGTCCTTGTTTCTTGGTGATTTAGCGATTATTAGCCTGTTGAGGCTCCGGTTGTGGGATTGTGATTATTTAGAGGGCTAGGGAGTCCTATCCTATTGAGGCACTTTTGTGTGGCCTTCTGAGCAAATTGTGAGTTTCTGGTTCCATCCCTATCAAGATTTGAGTAGTATTTCTCGGTTATTGTGGGTTAGTTATTCCATTCTAGGGTTGTACTTTTGAGGTGGATTCCTGTTCATTCTATCTTGAAGTTTTATTGGTGAAATGATTTCCTTATGCTGGTTGATTCCATCTTGAGTATGTTAGACTGCTTTCCTTTTTTCCCTTTTACTTGAGGTTACCGGTATACCGCCATTTTCTCAACTCTCTCTCTTTATTTAGCTATATTGTTGTTGTAAGGATCCCAGGTGCGTTCTTCTTCCTTACACCTGTTTTCTGTATTATGTATATGTTTGTGCTAGCATGTATACTTGTAGCTCTTGGTTGATTGCTCCTTGTGCTAGTTCCTTGTGCTTCTTCCTTGCTTCCGTGACTGCTTTCTTGTATTCTGCTTATTACTATTTTTATAGCTTATATGCACTCAGTCGGCCGATGATGCCTACTGAGTACCCATTGACTTGGTGCTGATACTAAACTTCTACATCGTTCTGGTGCAGATATTAGTTGAGATTTTGCCATTGATCACGTTGGAGACTCGTGCAGCTTCTAGGAGGTTCAAGACTAGGGTGAGCGCCTGACGATCGGAGCTTGTCTACATCTCATATGTTGTACTGTTGCTCCTTATACTTTGGGAGAAAGATTTATATTGTATTTTGTTACTTCTAGCACTGGTATTCTATTAGAGGCTTCTGTACTGTTGATACCAAGTCTTGGGGTTGGTGTAGTATTATTTGTATATATATTTCGGGTTATTGCTTCCACGTGTCTTATCTTTATATCTAGCTTCCGCTTGTTTCTGCTTGTTGTGCGTAATTTGTTAGGTAGTAGCTCATTACTAACTATTCCGGGCTACGAGAATTGGTTCTCCTACTAAGGGGTTATAGGTGCCATCATGACCTGAGAAATTGGGTCGTGACAATTATATTTCATTCACAAATTCATCATTTCACAACTGGGTGATTTGCAAATTTCTGAGAAAGATTTTCATCTGGTGGACAATGGCACGTACAACGAGTATCCATGGGGGAAGCGTGCATTTGAGCTATTATTCAAATCTTACAACAAGAGTATTGACTTTAAGAAATAGTTTATCCGAGTTTCTAGCATGCCATACGCAATGCAAAATTGGATCTATGAGGGTTGTTCGGATGTTGACGAAGAATTAGCCATCAATGAAAGTGACTTAATTCCCAGGATTCTTAACTGGCGAGTTATCATTGATAAGCCCAAATTTGAAAAAATTCACGGCCGGCATGTTTAAAAAGGTACAATGAATCTAGTTAGGTTGATTTATGCAAATTTTATAATGTATCATGTACAAAGTTGTACATGATACATGTTCATATATCATGCATAAGGTGTCTAGCTCAACAGTTTTTCAAATGATATATGTACAAATTTGTACATGATACATGCTCATTATTATTTTGTGTATCATGTATATATTCCTACGTAAATTTGTTTTCATATGTTTTTCGAAACATCACTTGTACAATCAATGAAATTGCAATACTTGACTTGCCACCTTCGAATGATGCATCATCAAAAGAACCAATAAATGCATCTATTCCAGAAGGATATGAGAATTTTACTTCTGCACCACCCCCAAACATCCTCAAAAGGGCTAATAAGGAAGCTACTCCTTCATCTGTCCCTCCATCAAAGAAGTCAAAGATCGTTTCTAAACCCAAAAAAGTCAAAAAAACTGTCAAGAGGATTGGTAAACCCAAAGACAACTGCTAAGGAAAAACAGCCTGTGGATCTCTCCGAACTTGCTCAAGCTTATGTATCCTTTGTTGATGATAGGTGGCCTATTGTCGATCTTCCAAACGTCTTTGAGAAAGTTCTTCATGTAATGGACGCCGAGCCTACTGTTCATATACAAAAATCTTCTCTGAAAGAAAAACTACCCATGAATGTAGAGACACTTGTTGAGCTCCCAAAGGATTCAAGAAAAGATAAAGACAACTTACACACTGATGAAGCAAAAAAACCTCCGGATGAATCTGCAAGTGGATCAAAAATTGAGGATTTCATTCTCAAGAAGGAAATAGATTCTGTCAAAAAACATGTAAGTAGCAAAGCTGTGTTTATCCAATAATAATTAGTCCTAATTATTATACATAGTCACTCGTTTATATTGATTTATACATTTGCAGGTTGACAAAAAAATTGAGGATCTTCAAGAATTTGTCAAGACGTAGTTCACAGCCATTCTCAAAGCTATCAAATTGAATTTTGTTCTTGAATCAAAGGTATATGAAATTATAATTCATAGGCAATAAATTCTAAGATTTTTTTTAAGGTTTTTTATGTGTTCTTATTAAATATATTACAGGCTCCCAATTTTTAATGCGATCAAAATTTGAATCAGAGAATAAATCAGAGTGCAGATGGTCATAGTGCAGATAACAATGACATTCCAGAGGATGAAAACATCCATGATGATGCTAAGGGCAAAGCAACTAACATCAAAACAGATCACACATCTAAAATTCATGGTCATTTTGAGGTCTAGTTTAGTATAGTTTTAGTTTTTGTTATCCTAGAATCTCCTAGCATATACATACCATGTATCTAGTTTAAGTTTCCGTTATTCTCGAATATCCCAACATCTACATACAATCTATATATTTAGTTTCCTATATCTTAGATTTTTCTGATATTTACATATCATGTATCAAGCACAATTTATAAAATAATGTATCAGACAAAGTTTTATTTGTCTTTATCTTATGATATATTAGCATGTACATACCATGTATCATGTGTTGATTTAAAATTATATATATTAGAACCATCTACCATATACATTATATGTATCAAGTAGATTTTATTATATTATATGCACGTACATATCATATATCAAGCAGTGTTTTGATTTATATACTCATACATCAAACAATATTGACCTTTTGAAAAATACCATTACAGGCACAAATTGATGATCATCAAGAGACAACAGATCATAATGTATGTAACCCAACAACCGCTGAAGAGGGTATACACGAGGGTGCAAGGAATAATATGGCTTTGATGATCGCACCAATTTCTGTTGTTCATCTAGATCAAATCACTGAAATTCAATTCCTTATTAGTGACAGTCAGCTCCCGACAGAGGTTCCAGGTAGTACTATTGTGCTACACACGGATTATCAAATGTTGATTCAGAGGATTAATAGGCCTTCTAGGTATGTCATGTCTCCATACGTCAATAACTTCTCATCCAGTAAAAAAGTCAAGGAAAAATGGATAATACTCTGCCTCTGAATCATCCATTTGAGTTTAAAAGATAAGTGGCCCGCATTCTACGACTATTCAGTTCATACTCTGACTGGATACATGATGGGTTGCTGAGAGCACATTACAACAAGTACATTCAACGTCTTGGTCATATATTTTTTCAAAAATTTTTAGTCGTAATTATTATCTAATATGTTCTACTTAATCAGGAAAGATACAGATGATCACTACAAGGTTAAATAAGGTGGACTTTCTAAGAGGATCGAATTTATTATTGCTCATGTTGAGACAAAGAATTGGTTTTACATTATGTCTGAACCTGACAAATGCTGGAATGATGGGGTATGCTTATTTTAATACGTAGCAGTCTTTATACATATTGTATTTTCATGTATATGTATAAACTTTTTAAAAATTTCATCATGATACATGTTCTTCAACTTTATAACTTACGTATATAGGACAATCCTGTGTATATAATCAGTGTATCTGCCACTACCAGTCCCTTCTTTCCAATCTGCTTTATCCACCCCCTCCTTGTTTATTAATCAATACCATGAATCAGAACAAATTAAGTGCCTTTTGTTATACCTAGTTAATTTATGTTAAATATTTTCAGCATGTTGATGTGATATTCTACTATCTGTGCAAAACATTCAAGAAGCAGATCAATAGCAGCTACAAATATACAACATCAATATATATTTTTAGACCTCTAATACATGACATATGTGATAGATATCATATGCAGATGGAGGATGTTGATGTTAGTGTTTCTACTCAGGAGGACTCAATCTGTTTGTATATTAAGGGTTATACCTGCTAGACTGTCGTGACATTTGATAGATGATGTCTACATTTCAGTTAATTGTAAGGAAAAAATACAATGGGTTTTAGTGGTCGTTTCTCTCAAAGAAAGGTGTATAAAAGTGTATGACTCATTCCAGGCAGCAGGACACAAAGCTGCAATCAAGTCTGATATCAATAAAATTGCTGAAATGCTGCCATACTGCTTGACAATTAGCAATTTTATGAGCAGATAGATCGTACGGACTGGTCCAAACTTAAAGCCTATAAGGACAAAACTGATGCAGACCCATTTGGAATAGAATTTGTCACTGATATAGTACAACAAGGAAGCGGAACATTGTAAATACTACTGGAATGTTTAAATCATATTATTTCTTCATCAGTTTTAGTCATATACTTAAACATACACATAAACATATACAGGGATTGTGGATTCTTTGTAGCTTCATTTGCTGAGTATTTAAGTGATGGACTTCCAATACAATCTTCGGGTCTTGAAGCCAATTTTCATCGTGTCAAATATGCATCACTCCTTTGGAACTATGGAACGCATAAAGCAAATGATGGTAGAATTAGCGACAATGAAGACCCACTACCCCCAAAGTGCAGAACCTTTGACACAGACAGTCATGATATTTTAGGCATTTAGTAGTGTATTTTTTTATCAATCTATTGTTTTTACTTAAATGTGTTGGCAGATACACTAGACACATGGTTTTTAGTTAATCTTTCATACAGTTCAACGTGTATGAAATCTTTTAGTAACTAAATGTGTCTCATTTTTTTAATGTATCAGTGTACTTTATCAAAATCCTTGCAATGATACACATTTTTGCTTTTGTGATTTTTAAACACACATTTTAAAATGTATCTAAAATATATTATAATTATATATAACATATTTTTCAAAGATATAGAATGAACATTCATGTATATGGCTATACATATTCAAAAGAGATGTAAATGAATCATACAATGGCCTTGATACATGTATACATGTATCAGAGCATACACTAAGTATACATACCATGTATCAAACAGAGTTTAGTTCAAGAGGAGTTCAGTTCTACATTCAGGTAACATATACATACCATGTTTAAAGCAGTGTTCAGTTCCACATACATTTGTACATGATACATAACCTACTCACACATACACCAAGGTCATTGTAAAATATACATGCCATGTATCCAGATCATTTGTTTGTAACTGTAACATATATAGTTAATTTTCTGTAATGACCCTTCCGGTCATTTCCACGTTTAAGTTTGAAGTCAAGCAAATCGACAAAAGATATCGTAAGACCTTTAACAAATTTTCTGAACTTTGGGTCAAATGTGTCGGGGATTTTCTCCCAATATATAAAGAGTTAGAAGTCCCCCGAAATACCAAATCGAAGGTCTACGAGTCTAGTTTCCAACGCACAAAACCGCTCATTCAAATAATCTCGGAGCAAAGAGTTATGACTGTTTTACCGCGGACTGTCTGGCAGAAAATGGGTTGCGAACCGGGTCGCGAATCGGGTCGGGTTTAACCCGATTTAAGCTTCAATTTTACGTTTTAAAATGCCATTTCAGTTCCGAAACAGTGATAAAATATAAGGGAGGATCCCGAGAGAATTCTTGAATATCGAAATCGTGCGTAGGCGAATTACGAGCCTAAACTTAAGAACTTTATTAGCATCGTGCGTATATTTGAAATATTTATTTAAAAGTTGTATTTGGTAAAAAATTATATTATTATTACCTTTTCAAAATATTTAAAAGGTTTATAAAAAATATATTTGATACAATATAAGTGTAGACGTATTTATTTTATAAGGTTTTCATACTCCATAATATTTTAACGGAGATAGCAAATTTAATTATGTTGAAAATTATTATTATAATATAGTAGGTTTTATTGGAAATGATTTTCTAATAATTATGGTATATTTAAAATATTATATTTATTTTACCACGAATTTACGCAATACCCGAGTTTATACTTATCGGGATGAGAGGTTGCCACCTCCACCCCACGTGGAGGTAAAAGAGGTGGACAACATATTGCTAATAACGTAGCATGTTGCCACTTGTCCCACTTAACAATTGCTATATATAAAGTTAGTGGAATATTGTGACAATGCTTACTGCATAACCACTATTAGTATTAAACTTGTTCCATTCATTTGGAAAAAATCACCCTTATGTCAGTACTCAGTATGTTCAAATATAATACACTGTTTGTTGTTCTTTGATTTGGACGCTGCATGGGTCGTTCGATGATGGATTGATTTAGAGATGTATCATGAACAACATTATTTGTTGTTGACTATTTATTTGGTCACCGAAAGAAAATCAATTATCTACGTCAAGTTATTCCGTCCCAAATTCGAATCCGATTCCGATTAGTTTTGGATTTTCTCGGAGTGGTTCGAGCTTGAACATTGTTGTTTCAGCAGCTTGTCGTCGGACGACAGGTAGGTTACGGTTTAATTTCCCTAGACTCCGCATATATAGAATAAAATTGTATTAATGGACATCCTTGGGTTGGTTTATTAGGTTGGTACCACAGACCTCGACCGCGTTATTCATGTCCGCCTACTTTTGTTCCTCCGTTGCTTGTAGTATTTTTCGTTATATTTTATTTATCCTTGTGGTCCTGTGAGGCCTTGTTGACTCTTGAACATAGAAGGTGGGATTTTGGGAATGTCCGCGAGTCCCGGGCATAGAATTATCCTTCTAGGCTGGTTATGCTTGCTGAGTAGCTGTGGGCCTGTGCAGGGTCGATAGGTTGATTGTGAGCTGCGGGGCAGCTATTGTGTGTGATCATACCATTTCCATGCATAAAAGAAGTTTTATCGACTGTTTAAAACAGTGGTAGTTTTGCTTCGGGCCTAACTGACACTGGTTTTCTAAACTGCATGGGCCGCCGGGGGCCGTTTTTGATGGAAATGATTTGGAAATGGTTGATTTCACTTGTGGTTTACAATCATCAGTTTTACGATTATCACTAGACTCGGCAGGGCCGGAGTACTAGTTGAGTTTTCTTACTACGTGAGATGATTTTTAGCCTCGGTTGGACCGAGCACCTGAGATGACTTTTTACTGTTTAGACCCGGCGACGCCCGGGCACCCTTGGAGGGGTTTTTGAGATATTTTCCTACTATTTTTAGTCCTGGACAGGGCCTGGGCATGCATATTCGAGACTGGGTCTCTATCTTGATATCGAGACTGGGTCTCTATCTTGATACATGTTCTGATACTGAGTTTTAGTATGGGGTCTGGGACCTCCAGGACCTTGCCTATCCGGCCAGGGGCTACGGGTGCGTGTGCCGGAAGAGGGGTATAACGGGGGAGTAGAGGTAATAACGGGCAGAGTCCCCTCCAATGGAACTACCTGCTGGGCCGGATCGGCTCGGGAGGAGGACATACAGGAGATACTAATGGCACATGAGAATCTTCAATGCATCATATCATTCATGGTTTGGAGTTCCACCCTGTTTGCCTGTTTGCTGATATGTAGCTCCGGTAGTATGGGATGCCGGAGGGTCTTTTTCACTTGTTTTGTGTTCCTCGTTGTAATGGGCGGCCGAGGAACATGTAGGTAAAACCTTTTGTTATTTACTTACAGAGTTGTTCTCTATTATGGATAAGTTATAGATGGTAACTGCTAGGTGTTAGGTCTGGATTTGAGTTGATATGAAATTAGTTTGAGTAATGATTCATGCTTGAGCATGCCTATTTTATCTTTCCCCTTCTTCTTTATACTTGAGGTTACGGTAACTGGTCATTCCGTAAACTTATTTTGTAATACCTGTTGTTGCAAGGTCCCAGGTGCGTTGTTCTTCTTTTCACCTGTGTCTATGGTGTGTATATGATGCTTACTAGCCTCATATGTGGTTCTGTTGAATTTCCCTCTGGGCTAGTTCCTGTGTACCTTTCGTTGATTTCTGTGACTACTTGCTTCTATTCTGTCTATTACTACGCTTTTATCTTATATGTGCCCAGTCGGCTTATGATACCTACTGGGTACCTTATGCTTCGCATTTGGTGCTCACCCCTACCCCCTGCATCTTTGGGTGCAGATCCTAGCGTGGGCCATCACCGTTAGATCGCTGTGATTCGTGCTTGGAGATCTGTTGAAGACTACCTCAGGCTGAGGGTGAGCTCTTGGAGATCGGAGATTAGCTTTAGTTTATCTTTGCTTCATGTACTCTATTTCCATTCAGAGACATTTGTATATATAGTTTTGGTTTACTTGTACTCCATGTATGTAGTTTGGCTCTGTACTATGATACCAGGTCTTGGGGTTTGGTTTAGTTTCCGCATATGTATATATTCATATACCTGTTATCTATTTTATTGGTCTTATTCTCTTATTTGTTAGATAGTAGCCCATTACTAACTGTTCTGGGCTACAGGGATTGGTACACCTACCGGGGGTTGTAGGTGCCATCATGACCGAGAAATCGGGTCGTGACATTTTCAATTTCCCAAATCATTGTAACTTATACATGCCATGAATCTAGACCTTTTTGTTGTTTCTTATATCATATACATACTCCCTACGAAATAAATAAATTCATACCAGCGATAAAATTGATAAACAACAGAATCAAAAGAGATGAATTCATGATATTCATTAGTATTCTCTCTCAAACAACAACCCATTTAGTAAACTAGATGATGTATCAAGCATTATTTACAACAAATATAAATTCATGTTAGTCATCTGTAAACTAGCAACAAACAGACAACTCATTTTTATTTAAAGTGTTGATTGCAAGAATTTTAAAAATCAGCCATGTATCAGTCAATTTTGTCGTGGGAAGTAGCTACATGACCTCCTGTTATGACCTTTCCGCCCACACTTCCCACACTGATTTGTTATTTTTGAAAGTGTTTTACTCATCTTCTTGTGCCTCCCTTTCTTTGGCCTTCCCGGTGGTCTCTTGTATCTTGGTGGTAAAACTAATTCTTCCTGAATTTCGTGTGGAATACGCTAATCCTTTTTATCCAGTATTGGAGCGAACGACAGTGCATATGTTTGAACCAGCGTCTCTGGCTTGTAGTAGTTTAAGCAGTACGGTGCCACCTCGGTTATACTCTTTCTTTCAAAACAGCAAGAGCGTGTGCGCATGGTATTTTATCTAGTTTGAACTTTCCATAATTGCATGTATTTTTATCAATGCAGACAACATACTGCCATCCTTCGTCGTTAACTGAGTAAACAAAATCAGATGATGTTATAACCTTACAAATTACATCAAAATACTGTAAGATTCATTACATAAATTTCAGTACTTTCATAAACTTCATTTGCTTAAATGTACCATTTACACAGAACTAATTAAACAAAAATCTGTCATACAGGATGATCTCTACTCATTTAGTTTGAGAATTTTTTGGAATTTACCGCATAGCTCGGTTCTTGTGTATCTAGCCCTTTGTCTGTTACTTCGATTCCATTGACTAAACATGATTCTTACCTATTCTAGAAACTCATAAATTGGCAGCTCATGTGCCGCAACCAAACAAGAATTGATACATTCTGCAATGTTTAAAGTCATCATCCTACCCTTATTGGTTGTTGCGTACATTCTGGCCCCTTTTCATATCCAGCCTTAGCAAGATAATCCTTGAATCTATAGTCCCTCTTCTCAATTTGCTCCATCAGGACTTTGAAATACTCTTCCCTATACACTTTTTCAATGCATAGAACACATTGCTCAATGTATCCTTGCTCTTCCTGAAATTTTTACACACATTCTTCCACATATGCTACATGCAAGCATAATATTGTACATTTGGATACACTATGCCTACACTCTTAATTATACTTTCGTTATGCCCTGAAATAACATACTTGTTTGCACATTCCCCAAAAGCAACTTTAAAATATTGAAAAAAAACCACGTCCATGAAGCTTTATTTTCTGAATCAACTACCCCATATGCAAGTGGTTGTATATATCCTTATAAAAAAAATGATATCATAAGCAATTTAATTGTTAGTTTTCCATATGCTACATTCAAGTAACATTTATATACCATGTATCAAGCAGAGTTCAGTTACACTTAGAGTATAAACAGTCACATATACATTTCATGTATCTAGCACATTTTTAATTTCTCATATTCTGGAATCTCCAAGCAAATACATACCATGTATATAACTTAGTTTCGGTTTTTAAAATACTAAAATCTTTTTAAGATATACATATCATTTTTCTTTGTTAGTTTTTATTTTATATATCATATAATCTGGTAACATATACATACCAACAACAAAATACATAAATTTATACGTATCCATATATACCTACTCCATCCAATATGCTAACCGAAATAAAAGTTCTCTTGAATGGTCCATCTTAATGACAAGCGTCCAATATGATTACTGGCCTATAATGCTCAAATCCCCTTATTAGGGGATTGAGTGCTATGGACAGATTCATAAACTCATCCTTCATTGACTTATGCATCTATAAATAAGAGTTATGATATATTGATCCCAACATATACAGGTATCCATGCATTTGTCAATACCCATCAGCTGGTCCACCCCTTATTATCTTTAAAGCCCTCTCCTTCACATTCCATGCCTTCATATAGTTTATATCCACACCAAGAACACATTTCACATCTGAAATAATGTCATTAGGTGTGTGTTTTCTTTTATGATTCATTACGTTTGGGTAGTGATTCCACCTACAAAACCAAATGTTTGACGTTGATCGTTGACCATATCCTTCATTGGACATGTGTGCTCATCATGGAATTCTCTAACTACGAAGACAGGAGAACGATTCAACCAGGATGATCTAAACTTCCACGAACAATACTAATTTATGCATTTTAAGTAGTAGCTGCAAAGAAAGATAATGCTTATAAGACAAAAAACTTAATGTATCTAACAAGGTTCTGTATGTATCAATGGTAATAACTTATCTCAGTCAACAACAATATGGTATATTTTTGGATGTATCAATGCTAATAATTTATCTCAGAAAATATATGTATCCAATACATTATTAAAGCACCAGTACATAAGGTTAAGTCTGTCATTCGATACATTATGAATTGTATGAATCAAGTCATATCCTTGCATAAATACATTACCTCTTTTTGTCCAACCTCTTCACTCTGAACTGGAATCTATGATCAATAGCATATTTAGCGAGCACAGCTACAATAATTATTTTGTCCTTGTACATCTGATTCACCTCGATAATCTTGTTATTTGCATCAATAATCAAGTGATCTACATCCATCTCGATAGCAAAAAGTGCATCAACATTATCAGCTACAACCAATGACAGTGTATCATTCTCAATATCTTTGATCCACTCAATTACACCTGTCAATGTATCGCACCCAATAAAGCCACTAGTACTGCACCTAATTACCTTCTCGTGCATATCAATGCACAAAGGATACATCCCAAAGCTAGATACATGTTTCACCACCTGAAAAAATAGCTTCACTCCCATATCATTTTAAATCTCCATTGATATTGGATTACCTTCAATGATGTATCTAGCATCAATTTTTTGTCTAGATACATCAATATTGAGTTATATTGCTATGACAGCAATTATATCTTCGTAAGAAGCATCATCCTGGATAACAATCCCATCAATTTTGAATGATTCATATTTAATTGAGAAAATCCAAAAATTGGAGTGCCGCAGCAGCACTGATACAGTTGTCATTATGTATATGATTAACAATGGAAAACACGAAAATCTACTGTGAATTATGAAATTGGGAAGAAGAAAGAGGTATAGAGCAATGGCAATGAATGAGACGATAAGATTTTGAATTTTTGCTTTCAAAAACGAAGAAGACGAGCTACTTTTGATTCTATCTGATTTGCAACGCGATTCTCTCCTCATTTTCAGCAATTTCAGTTACTTTTCATTTAAAAATAACAATTAATGTCGCGATGTATATGAGATACATCACTTCAATGACTATTTGCCATGTATCCGGACCCTAAAAGGTGATAAAAATAGTGAATAGGTAAAGTAGTATTTTTTAAAGTAATTAGGGATTAAATATGTGTGTTTTCTATTATTCCATAATAGAAATATATATAACTAGATGCGAAAAGGCCCGTGTATGGGCTCAATATTGCAAGTTTAATTTTTTATATATATTAAATTAATCAATTCTCATCTTTTTTACATAAGCATACAAAAAACACTCAATATTGCAAGTTTAATTTTTTTATATATATATTAAATTAATCAATTCTCATCTTTTTACATAAGCATACAAAAGAAATAATATTCTACATTTATACTTCTGAATAAATTATTTTTCTACTTTTTCAAACTAAAAAATAACTTCTAATTTGTCCCAAATAATATAAAATGATTATATGTTTCATTGCTTATTCTAGCATTCACTAAGCACCAAATTCAAACACTGAATTGAACACTTAATTTAAGTAATATGCTTTTCATATTTTGTATTTTAGTAGTTTAGACAATAGATTGAAAAAGCCAGTCTAATATGTGTTAATAAAAATTTCAGTTTAGGCAATAAATTGAAAAGGCCAGTCTTATATTTGTTAATAAAAATTTCAAACAAAATTAATAATATGTGATGATAGAAGATGAAAAGAAAAAAAAATTAAGATCTCTTTAATTTGTGTCTTGTGTACACCAAAACTAAGACAAAATTTTCTACAATAAACAGAAGAAAAAAAAATTCTAAAGATATTTATATATCTAATGCGACAATATAACACCTTCAACAAAGAGATAAAAAGACATTAATAATTATTCACATGATATAAATTATAGCTAAATGTGATAATTTATACATATACATACCTTTTAGTTTTTTTTAGTCTAACTATAAACAATCTTTTTAAATTTATTGGTAAATGCAAATAAAAATATGTATTTTAGGAGATAAGAGATGTATATTATATGTTACTTTTGTGACTAAATATATAATCTTCTTTGATTTTGGATATTTATTGAGAAAGAAGGAAATATATATTAGATTTACACATCGATTAAGTTTTTAAGTTCTACCCTCCTAGTATAATAGGAAGAAATCTCATCAATTGAATTAAAATTTGAAATACCGAAATCAAAGAATAAAATTAAAAAATAATTGAACATATTGAGATTTAACAAAACTTACCTTTTAAATTATCTTTAGATAATTGACCATTTCAATTTGAAATTTCTTTTCAAAGAGCGTGGATAAAATTTTAAAAAATATTTTAAATATTATGAAACACTTTATTATTCAATTACTGTAAATTTGTAAAATAATCAAATGTGCAAATAAAAAATAAATATAGATAAACTAAAATACTTACCTTAATATTTATGATATTATTATGCTTAACAAATGAAACAAAAATTGATTCCATAATATAAGAAAATAAATAGAAATGAATTTGTAACTATTGATGGAATAAGGTTTTTTATGGATTTTGAGAAAGAAAATAAGATCCTTATTGAATTTCATTTTAACTATTGATGGTACAATTATAATTTTACTCTTAAATGAAGTTAAATTTTCAAAAATACCCTTAGTCGTCCTAGTTATGACTCTTCTATATAAACTAGATAATTTAAGGCTCGTGGTATGGGCCCAATATATATATATATTTTTCAATATATTACTTCATAATCTGTTTCAAATGTTCATACAACATCAACAACCCAACTTGGGAAAGTTGAATCCCAAGAAATTCTATGTAGCAAGGAAATAGAGAATTGTGTTAGATTATGAGATAGCACATTACATGTTCGAGGAATATATAAAATATTGATATCTTTGAAAGAATTCATCAATCTCTATATTTCTTTGCAAGTGGTATCTATTTTCCACGATATTGTTATCTTCTTTTTGTAACATCTGCATCATAAACTTTGCATATGATAATATATAAATCTTTGATTAACCATTTTGTAAAGCTCGTTCTAAAGCCTTCTGAATTGCTATTGCTTCATCTCAAATATAATTTGTTTGTGGTTTGATTTGTCATTGAATTTTGTGATATGTTTTATTATTGTCTTCAATAAGTAGAAGTACTTCTATCTATTTCTATTTTAATAGATTTTAATATTGAAAGAATTTACTAAAGAGTTAATTTCTAATTTCATAATAATAAAAATAATCATGAAAGCAATTTTATTTCTTCATATAACAATTATCTTTATGTCAAACTCCAAACTACACTAATTAAATTTTTGGATATTGAACTCTAAATCTTATGCAGTAAAAGAAAAGTTGAATCTTACCCCCACAAAATAATCAATATATATATGCTTTCTTTTTCAACCCTTTTCAGGTTATTTTTTCCTTTATTTTTTTTCTTCCTTTATTTTCTCGGACCTAGTCCCTTTCTATTGATATTTTCTTTTATTGTTCTTCTTTATTTCTTAACTCCTCATTTTTCTTTAGTTTATTTTTTAATATTCATCAGAATTTGAATATTAAGCTTTTTTTCTTCAAATTTCCTCTGTTAATTAGTTTATCATAATTGATATTAAGAAAATATCCTACATAGAAAGTGAAAAATTAATAATTTTTAATTTTTCGATGAATACATTATCAAATTAATAATTTCTTGATATCCAAACATTATTTTCTCTTTCAGTCACTAAATTTGATATTTTCGTTGAATCAAATAAAAAATATTGATACATCATTTTTAAGACTATTTTAATAGTCAAGATACAAATTTTAGTAGTGGTCATATTGTGTAACATATTACTAAAAATTTGTTTATGCAATATTTCTTAAAAGTATTTTTAGGAACCAAAAATTAACTATCCAAAAAGATTTTATTTTAAATTAGTTCAAAAGTTTCTTTCTAAAATATGTCCAAACAAGCTTAGTATTTATTATTGTTTGTCAGAAGTTAGCCAATAACAACTATTCATTTTAATACAATTACAAAAATATCTCTTTGGGCCCATAACAAAAGTAAGAACATATATGAATTTTTCTAGAATTAAATTTTGATCATTAATTATACAATTATTATTTTACCCTTAAATAAAGTTGAAATTACTAAAATGCCATTGGTCGTACTCCTTGTGGCTCTTCTATAAATATATATATATATATATATATACTAGTCTCGCGGCACGTGTATTGCACGTGTATGCCAAGTATGAGGACACGTTTGTCGTGGTAAAGATAATTGATTAAATATCTATTATACCTATAAAAATGAACCATTAAAGTTTATTAGATGTACACGTGATCTTTTTATTTATTTTGATTTTATAAGGTACAAGCTTTTGAAAAAACATCCTATTTATTTTATTTGTCATGTTACCTCTTACACTATTTTAAAAAATTATTTAAATTATGTTTTTTTAATTCTTTGGTGTCAATTTAATATATTATCAGTTTTACTGTACTAATTTATTTCCAGTAGATATTAGAGCTAAAATAACGGAGAAAATAATTAATTATATTTTAAACTAAAAAATGACTTTTTTATATTAAAGTAATTATTTTTAGTAAACATGATGAAAATAAATATATTTTAAGAAGTAAATTTAAGTAGTTACAAATAGAGCAATCGAATTAGATATTACAATAAATAAGAAAAGAAAGAAAAGGAAGTGTATGATCTTGACTCTTGAAGTTACATAAATAAAAAAAATAAAAAAAGAAAAAACTTCTCCATATCCTTTTGAAGATAATAAATGGGCCCCACATCTTTAGTTATATATTTTTTGATTTTTTTGTTTTTTTAGTGCCTAGCCATTGGAATTTTCTAGTACATAGATTAGCTTTTTTGGAAATTCCATACTCTCTTTGTATGATGTACAATTGTTTTAAGCTATATTTTTTGTTAATTGATAAATTTTCCCTTGGTCGTCTTACTAATGACTCTTCTATATAATAGAAATAGAAATTTGTATAAGAGAAAATTACACAACATCCCAATGTTCCATGCCTAATTGCATTCCATACCTAATTACATTTCATACCAATACTACATATAAATTACATTTCATACCAATGCGTTTAAAAGTATTGGTATATACATTTGTAGCTTCTTCTTTCCATTACTCCCTCACTCTCCACTCTCCTCTCTCTCTCTCCCAATCTCACTCTTTGTCTCTCCTCTCTCTCTCTCTCCCTCTCCCTCTCCCTCTTTCTCTGCTGCCTCTCTCCCTCCATCCATTTCTTTCTCTTTTTTTTTTCTACAGAGAACATTTTTTACAATTTGTATCCTTCCTCTCTCTCTAATCTCGCTCCCCTCTCTCCCTCTCCCTCTTTCTCTGGTGACTTTTTTCCTCCATCAATTTCTTTTTTTATTTTTGCTACGAGGAATATTTTTTACAATTTGTATATTGTATTTGTATAGCAATAAAATTAAGTATATTTGATACTTGTATTTTGTATTCATCTATTCACATTGATATAATTATATTCGTTGATATGAATTATATTTTGTATTTATTAATATGTATAATAGAAAGAGGAGAGAAAGAGAAATTGTATTCGTTGATACTAATTGTATTTTCTATTTGTTGATACAAATTGTATTTGTATTCATTGATACTGTAATGACCCTTTTGGTCATTTATGCATTTTTGCCTTTCTTGCACCGTTAGAGCTTGATTGTAGTGGCCCAAGTTATTTATGGCTTGCTGGGACTGGAAGTTCGGTGCCCAGGTCGCATGTTTGGTCTTTTTGCCCATTCCTGGTTTTAGAACTTTTAACTTTGGAAATCGTTGACTTTGGTCAACATCCTTGGTGAACATGCTCAGAATCGAATTTCGACGATTCTGTTAGCTCTGAAGCATGGACTTTGGTCTAGTGGGACCTTTGGTCGGGATCCGAGAGCTTTTCATCTTGGAATTCTCTCTCATTCTGTGTTTTCAAGCCAGTTGGGCTGTTTGGTTGACTTTGGTCAATATTCGGTGAAGACAACCTCGGATGAAAATTCCATCAGCGCCGTTAGCTTCGGAATGCCGAGTTTGTGTTAGGTAGTTGGTTGGTTTGGGTCCCGGGTGATCCGGGCTTATTTTGGGTATTTGGTTGGCGTTAGTTAGTGTTGACTTGGATCAACATTCCTCTGAGACCACTTCTTATGGATGTTTCGTCGATTCCGTTGAGTCCAGAACATTGTTTCCACTCTAATAGCATATTTCGTTCTTGAGAATCGGGTTCCGATTGTGCCCAGAATGCCCCGTAGAAGTTTTTAGCACTGCTGGCTTTCTGTTGCTGGTATGGCTAAAATTTGTTCATCGCGATCTCAAAGGGTTCATCGCGATAGCGTGAAGGAATTCTTTGGTCATCGCATTCTCGAAGGGTTTTCTCGCAATAGCGATAAAGGCCCTGCTCCTTTGTTGATCACGATCTCGAAGGCTGACCTTCGCGATTGCGATGAGTTGGCAGTTTGTTCATCGCGATCTCGAAGGTTTTTCTTCGCGATAGCGATGAACAAATCCATGTATGTATATATACCTTCTCCTTTATTTTCTTCACCAAAAATCTGCATTTCTCCATTGTTTCTAAGGCTCCAAGCTCCATTATAACTGTGGGATCATATCTTAGCGTTGGAGTAATTAATTTCTCATCCGTTCTTGATTCCTCTTCGTAAGTTGTAAGTATTCCATCCTTTAATCCCGTAATTTCTTCATTTGATTCCCTCTTTGATTTCATAATTGGTGGGATGTTTTGAAGCCCCAATTGTTGTCCGTTTCCGCTCAAATTTTGAGAATGTTCTCCCGGGATTGTAAGGAACATTTTGGTGTTTTTCCTTTCCAATATTGGATTACGGGGCTCACGGGCTCATTTGTGACCCAAATTTTGACCTGGCTATTATTATAGCAATATGGGTATCGTTAGTCTTATTTTGACATATAGATTATTGTATTGATAGTGGTTTTGTGATTTGGAGCTTCTTGGAGCAGTTCGAGCCTTGATGACGCCGTTCCCGCAGCTAATCATCGGATGAAAGGTAGGTTATGGCTTTCCCTACCTAAAATCTGCGTATATAGGCTATAACTGCATTAATTAGTATCCTTGGGTGGGTTGTTATAGGTTGGTACCCCAGACCTTATCCGCCTTTTCTGTTTGCTTATTTCATACTTTGATTGTAGTATTTATATAGTATTGTATATCACTCTTGTGGTTCTGTGTGGCCTCGTATTAACTCTAGAACATAGATGGTGGGTGATTTGGGAATTTCCGCGAGTCCCGGACATAAAGATATCCTTTTAGGCTGGTTATGTTTGTTGAGTAGCTATGGAGCCTGTGTAGGGCCGGTAGGAATGTTTGTGAGCCATTGGGCTAATTTATATTTGTGTGCGAGCATATCATCCATGGAAAAGGCTTTTCTTCCATGTTTTACTTTGGTTTTGTCTGCGAGCCACTATAGATGGTTTTTCCTAAACTTTCATGGTCCCGGGGGGCCGTTTTTGGTATACTTGATGATAAAAATGGGATTTTTGATTATTTCACATTTGATTTCCTACTAATATTAGGCTCTGCTGGGTAGAGCACTAGACCTGATTTCCTACTGATACTAGGCTCTGTTTGACAGAGCACTAGACTTGATTTCTGACTGATTTAGACCCGGATACGCTCTGGGCACCCTTTGAGAGGGTTATTGAGGCTTTTATCACTGATTTAGACTCAGATATGCTCTAGGCACCCTTTAAGAGGGTTATTGAGACTTTTATCACTGATTTAGACACGAATATACTTCAGGCACCCTTTGAGAGGGTCTTTTGAGATTAACTACTTCTGTTTTAGACCCGGTTCGATCCCGGACATATACTACGAGGTTTCTAGTTTTGATATAGCTTTTGAGATCATTGGGCGATGTATGTGGTCGATGAGTAGACCTCTATGGACCCTGTCGATCTAGGACCTGGGGCCTTGGGCTGTGTGTCCCGGACGAGGGGTGTGCGGCGTAGTAGAGGTACACGGGTGTAGTCCTTTCATGGGTCCTGCCTCTATATGGTCCCTTAAAGTACCTGAGGGGTAACATATCGGTTACTTCCATATCATATCATCATCTTGCATTTGGAACGTCTATTCCACCCTTTTTTGCTGTGTGTTCAGTGTACGCTCCGATTGTATGGGCGGCCGGAGGGTTTGTTTTCACTTGATTGCGTTCCTCTATTATATGGGCGACCGTTGGGAATGTAGGTTGTTTAGATTACTCTTGTCGCTTTATAGAGCTGGTTATGGTCTTTGTTTCTTGGTGATTTAGCGGTTATTAGCCTGTTGAGGCTCCGATTGTGGGATTTTTATTATTGAGAGGGCTAGGGAGTCCTATCTTATTGAGGCACTTTGTGTGGCCTTCTGAGCATATTGTGCATTTTTGGTTCCATTCTTATCAGGATTTGAGTAGTATTTCTCGGTTATTGTGGGTTAGTTATTCCATCCTAGGGTTGTACTTGTGAGGTGGATTCCTGTTTATGCTATCTTAAAGTTAGACTGGTGTAATGATTTCCTTATGCTTGTTGATTCCATCTTGAGTATGTTAGACTGCTTTCCTTCTTTTCCTTTTACTTGAGGTTACCGGTATACCTCTATGTTCCAGTCTCTCTCTCCCTTTATATACAATTGTTGCAAGGATTCCAGGTGCGTTCTTCTTCCTTACACCTGTGTTTCAGTGTTATGTATATGTGTGTGCTAGCATGTATACTTGTAGCTCTTGGTTGATTGCTCCTTGTGCTAGTTCCTTGTGCTTCTTCCTTGCTTCTGTGACTGCTTTCTTGTATTCTGCTTATTACTATTTTTATAGCTTATATGCGCTTAGTCGGCCGATGATACCTACTGAGTACCCGTTGTCTTGGTGCTCATACTACACTTATGCATCTTTCTGGTGCAGATATTAGTTGAGCTTTCGTCGTTGATCGCATTGGAGACTCGTGCAACTTTTGGGAGGTTCGAGACTAGGTGAGCGCCTGACGATCGGGACTTGTCTACATCGCATCTGTTGTACTGTTGCTCCATGTACTTTCAGAGACAGATTTATATTATATTTTGTTACTTTTAGCACTTGTATTCTATTAGAAGCTTATGTACTGTCGATACCAAGTCTTCAGGTTGGTGTAGTATTATTTGTATATATATTTCAGGTTGTTGCTTCCGCGTGTCTTATCTTTATATTCAGCTTTCGCTTATTTCTGCTTGTTGTGCGTTGTTGGTTAGGTAGTAGCCCATTACTAATTGTTCCGGGCTACAGGGATTGGTTAGCCTACTAGGGGGTTGTAGGTTCCATCATGACCTGAGAAATTGGGTCGGTGATAGCTACGATTGAATACGAATTGTATTTCGCTTATGAATTGTATTTGTATTTGTATTCATTGATATAATTGAATAGAAATTGTATTTCGTTGATACAAATTGTATTTGTATTCATTGATATAATTGAATATAAATTGTATTTCATTGATACGAAGTGTATTTGTATTTATTGATATAATTGAATACAAATTGTATTTCATTGATACGAATTGTATTTGTATTCATTGATATGATTGTATTCGAAAAAAGAAAGAGAGAGAGAGGGGGTGAAAATATAAAATATAAAGAGGGGGAGAGACAAAGAGAGATAAAAATACAAAATACAAAGAGGAAAAGAAAAAGTGAAAGAGAAAGGGAGAGAGATAGAGATCGAGAGAGAGAAAAAAGAAAGAGGGAGAGAGAGGCGAGAAATTGTATAATACAACTCAAATTGTAGAAATTGAATACACTTAGATACAATAATACAACTGAAATTATAGAAATTGAATGAAACAAATACTAAAAACAACTATGGGACATTAATTAAGGTTGTTCATGTTTTAGAAAATAATTGGGGCCTCTGTTTATTGCCTAGTTTACCCAGATTGAGGAGAGAGGCAACAAGAGAAGGAGAGAGAGGGAGAAAGACAGAGAGATAGGCGAGAGGGAGAGAAGAGAGAGGAATCTGAGAACCCCAAACATAAGACCTCAGTAGTAGTAGTACTACTTCCAAAGACTCACCAGATTTTTTTAGGCAATGGGATTATACTGATGATGACGGAGAGATAGGCGAGACGAAGAGGTAGAGAGAGAGAAGGGGGAGAGGGAGAGGAGAGTGGTGATTGATTTTGAGAGAAGTTGGTATGGATTGTAATTAGCAAAATATTGGTATAAAAACTCAATTAGTTTCAGTTGGGCTGATATTTTTGAAATTTTCTCTTTATATAATATAAGATACAGAAAGTCCCGTTTACAAGCCCAACATTGCAAGTTTAGTTTATCTTTTTTTCATAAAAAATTAATCAATTATCATTCTTTCATTTATACACACGGAGCAATGATAAGATTCTCCATTTATATTTCAGAATAAATTATTTTCTATTTGATCAAACTAAAGCAATAACTTATATAATTTGTTTAAACTGTCAGTTAATATTAAAGATTTACATATTTCATTGCTTATTGCAACATCTAGGGCAATTCGGTGCACTAAAGCTCGTATTATGCGTGAGTTATGAAAAGTGCCAAACTACAAGGATCTATTGTACGCTGTATTATCCTACATTTTTGTAAAAGTTTATTACAATGGTTTGAACTCTTGACCTCCTGGTCACATAGCAGTAACTTTATCAGTTGCGGCATGACTCCCCTTCTATTCAACTTCAATTCAAATATTAAATTGAAAAGATATATTATCCACAATTCGTAATTGAGCATTTTAAAAAATATATTAAAATTGCAAGTGTCGTATGCATTAATAAAAATTTCAGGTGAAACTAATATGTGAATTTTTATTCTTTATAACATGATACTAGTTGAAAAGAAAATATTATGATTATTTTAGTTCATGTATTGTGTACAACAAAATCAAGACAATATTTTAGTACCATTCTTAAGGAGAAAAAAAAGTATTAAAAACTATTAGCTTAATATAAAATTGTAACTTATTGTGATAATCTACACAAATACTTTTTAATCTTCTTGAGTCAAAATATATACAATCTTCTTTAGTTCATAAGTAAACATAAATAAAATTAATTATTTAAGAAGATAAAATTATACATACAACAGTAATCCAACTATTAAAATTGGTATTAATAATTATCAAATAATTGAGAAAATTAAAAAAAAAGACCCTTTTATCTTACAACTTATCAAAATCCAGAAAAAACTCAAAAAAATAAAAAAAAAAGTCTCTTTTGATTGGATGTGAATGAATGAAAAAATATTTAACCGTCCATATTGAATCTGGAATTTTGGTTCTTTCCAGAATTTGTACTACTTTATATTGTTTATAAAATAAAATCTTGGATTATACAAGCAAATTCTTTCTTTTAAATTTGAATACAAATGAAAATGTTAGTCAAAATAAAAATATCAATAAAAACTATATATATATATATATATATATATATGATGACCCTTTTGGTCATCTTCGCATTTGCGCATTCATTGTACTGTTAGAGCCTTTCTGTAGTGGTCCCAAGTGATTTATAGCTTGCTGGGACCGGTAGTTCGGTGCCCTGGTCGTTCGTTGGGTTGTTTTACCATTTTCCTGTTTTAGAGCATTAACTTAGAATATCATTGACTTTAGTCAACATTCTTAGCTAACTTGCTCGGAATTGAATTCTGACAGTTTTGTTAGCTCCATAACGTTGAGTTTGGTATAGTTGGACCTTCAGTTGAGGCCTGAGAACTTCCGGTGTGGGTTTTGTGTGGTCTTCTCTGTTTTTAGGCCATTTGGAGTTGAAAGTATAACTTTGGGTGACTTTTGATGATCGGAGTGTCGGATTCAAAATCCGACGATTCCATCAGATCTGGAATGATGAGTTTGGGTTGGGAAGGTGGTTGGTTTGGGTTTTGGGTGTGCCGGAATCATTTTGAGCCTTTGGGTTCCTTTTTATTAGTGTTGACTTGGGTCAACATTTCTTTGAAACGACCTCGTATGGAAGTTTTGTCAATTCCGGAACATCGTTTCCACTCAGTTAGCATTATTGGTTTCTGAATATCAGTTTTAGATTGTGCCCGGAATGCCCCATAAAGTTTTGGAAAGTTGCAGACTTTTCCTTGTTGCAGGTGCAGGCATCAAGCCTCTATTGCGATTGCGAGACTCACCCTCCGCGACCACGCTGAAGAGCCTGGCACCGTGTTCTTCACGATCGTGTGATCGCCGGTCACTATCGCGATGAAGTCCCTCCTTTTCTGTTCTTTGCGATCGCGTGGCTAGACTTCGTGATCGCGATGGTCTAGCCAGCGTGGTCCTTGCGACTGGAAGAGGTCCCTTCGCGACCGCGATGAAGGACCGTTGAACAGTATATAAGCTTTCACTTCGTCTCTTTCGTTCAAAAACTCAAATTCTCCATTGTTGGCAGCTGAAAACTCGTCTAAGCACTGTACTTAGTCAATTCTGGGTGCTGGGTTGCATTTTTCTTGGTCTTAATCGTTCCTCCATCGTAATTGGTAAGTTCTAACCGCTTTAATCCATCAAATTATCTCTTTTGATTCCTTAATTGACCCTTGGGTTGGCTGGATGGTTTGATCCAATTCTTTGGCCAATTTCCCTCAAAAACCTGAGCATGCACCCCTTGGGAGGGATGGTGATCATCGTGCTCCTGTTCGTTTTCAATTTCGGGTTGTGGAGCCCACGGACCCACCGGTAACCCATTTTTGACCCGACTACAATTGTGGCATTATGGGTATCGTTAGACTCGTTTTAACATTTTATATATGATTTTGTTAGTTTGATCCTTGTTCGGAGCTTCTCAGAGCAGTTATGACCCGGACATCATCGTTCCAGCAGCTTGTCATCGGATGACAGGTAAGTTACGGTCTAAACTCCCTAGACTTAGCATATATCAGATAAAATTGTACTAGTTGGCATCCTTGGGTGGGGTTATTAGGTTGGTACCATAGACCATGGATGCTTTTCCGTGATTTGCCCCGTTTCTTCTCTCCGTTTTGTGTAGTATTCTTAGTAGTTGATGTTATCATCCTTATAGCCCTATGTGGCCTTATTATGACTCTGGAACATAGACAGTGTGTTATTCGGTGGTGCTCATAAATCTCAAGCATCGTTATCGTGATATTTTGTTGGCCATCTATGCTGTAGAGCGATTAGAGCCTGTGCAGGGCCGATAGGTCATTGTGTGGGCCGGGGGCCACTGTTGTGATTGTGTATGACATTCACCACGCATATAGATAGGGGGATTTCTTCTTGATTTTACTATGGTTTTGGCTACGGGCCTACTGGGACTGATTTTCTAAACTTTGCATAGCCGGTAGGGCCCATTTTCGATAAAAATGATCTATAGGGGGTTCGGTAATGTTTTGATGGGTCTTCTTGGGGTAAGGGAGTTTTAAAGGACATTTTCTAACTAGTTCCACTTATACTGGATTCGATGGGGTCGAATGCTAGACTTACTTACTACAGCTTCCAGGGTGATGCTAGACTAGGCGGGGCCGTGTGCTAGCACTATTGGACTTACTGTTTTAGACCTGGACATCCTCCAGGCATCTTCACTTGGGGTTTGTTTGAGATTGCGGGGCATCTGGTATGTTGGTCGGGGTCCTCCATGGACCTTGCCACTCCGGACCAGAGGTTGCGAGCTGCGGGTGCCGGAGGGGAGGAGGGTATAAGATGTAGTAGGGTATAGGGGTGTGACCTTCCATGGATCCTATCTTCTGAGCCTTATAAGTTTCCGAAAGCGGGTGACATATGGTACAAATATCACTCTTGACTTAGCATGGCATCACATCATTCACCTGTGTGAGGTACCACCCTTGTTTGCTATTTGTTGATTGTATGATCCGGTAGAATGGGATGCCGGAGGGTTTTGTTTTAACTTGTTTGAGTTCCCCGATTGTATGGGTGGCCGTAGGACTATAGGCATACTCTTGTTAGTTTATCCTGATACTATCCCCTATTCTGGTTATGATTTTGAGATATTATTCTACAACATGGTTAGTTCAGGTTTTGAGAGTGGTATGAGTAGTTTGGGTATTGATTTCTGTTTTTCGAGCATGTCTACCTTTACTCTTCTCTTCCACTCCTTATACTTGAGATTACCAGTATATCGTCTACTTCTTAAACTGATTATGTATATACTATTATTACAAGGATCCCACGTGCGTTATTTCTTACTTACACTTGTGCCTGATGCGTATATATTCTATTTGCTAGCCTTGTATGTTGTTATGTTGATTTCCCTCTGGGCTAGTTTCTGTGTACTTTTTGTTGATTTTTGTGACTATTTGCTTCTATTCTGTTTGTTACTACGCTTTTATCTTATATGTGCCCAATCGGCCTATGATACCTACTGGGTACCTTATGCTCGCATTTGGTGCTCATACTACACCCTACATCTTCTGGTGCAGATCCTAGTGTGGGCCATCACCGTTAGCTTGTGGAGACTCATGCGAGGTGCTGTTTTGGTTATATTCTGGACTGAGGGTAAGCTCTTGGCAACCAGATCTTAGCTTTTAGTTTATCTTTTGATTATGTACTCTACTTTTACTCGGAGATAGCTTTGTGTATATATTGTTTTGGACCCTTGTACTCCTTATGTAGATCCGACTCTTATACGCTATGATACCAGGTTTTGGGTTTAGTTTAGCTTCCGCTTTATATTTATATTATTATTATTCCTATTATCCATTTTCTTTAGCTTGTTCCCTTGCTTCCGCTTATTAAACTGTTTTCCACTTTGTTCAATATATAGTAGCCCATTACTGATCGTTCTGGGCTACGGGGATTGATTCGCCTACTAGGAGGTTGTAGGTGCCATCATTACAAAGAAATCAGGTCATGTCAGCATTGTATCAGTGCCTTAGGTTCTTCGGTGTCATCGGTATAAGAGCCAATGTCTAGTAGAGTCCTGTAAATTGGGGCGGAGACTTTCGTACTCAATCTTCGGGAGGCTACAGTGACATCTTAGGAAGAATTGGACTTTTCTTGTTTCTATCTCGTGCGTAGTATCCTTGAATGTTTTTGGAACATTTACTTACTCTGGTTCACTCTTTCGTAGATGGTTCATATGAGATCTTCAACTTCTAACTGAGGAGAGCCTCCTGCCCCTGCACCTCTGACTCCAGCTAGGGGTCGGGATGGTCGCAAGGGTAGAGGTAGAGGTTGTGGATGCCCCAGAGCAATGGCACTAGCTAGGGCTGCTAGAGTTGAGGTAGAGCCTGAGTATGACTACGAGCCAGAGTTCGCTCCAGAGCAACAACACGTGGACCCGGGGGCAGCCCAGGTACCACCAGCTCCAGTACCAGTTCCATCACCAGTTTCTGTGCTAGCTTCAGCCCCAGCTCAGTCTTCAGATATTAGGGGTTTACTTGTTCAGCTGTTGGGTATGATTGGAGAGAGACCTTCAGAGATAGCATAGACACTTGCTCAGGGGGAAGCCCTGGGTATTCAGAGTTCAGAAGCACAGCCTGCTACTGCAGATCTCTATGCCGAGGTTGTTCTAATCCCTTCAGTTGCACAACCTCTTGGTCCTCGCTCAACTATGACATATGGGGAGCAGAAGGCTTTTGGTAGGTTCTTGCGATTGGCACCACCGAGGTTTGCGGGTACGTCAGGTCAGGACCCACATGACTTCATTACTACCTATGAGGATATTTTACACCATCTGGTATTTCTAGAGACTCACGGAGTTAGATATACTATGTATCAGCTGAAGGGTCCAGCGAAGTTATGGTGGAGGGCACAGGTTGTTGCAGATCTTCTATATTGCCTCCTTTGACCTGACCTGAGTTCTATGAGGTCTTTATGGCCAAGTTCCTACTTCAAAGTCATCGTAAGCATCACAGGGAGTAGTTTACTTGGCTTATGCAGGATTCTACGACTGTCTCAGAGTATGAGACCCGTTTTTACCAGCTAGCGCTGTTTGGAGCTATGATCATTCCTACCGAGGAAGATAGGATTCACAGATTTGTATGGGGTTTGATGCCAGAGATTAGGCAGCCAGCTGAGATATTGGTTGTCGGTGGTCGATCATTTCAGGCTATCACAGACTATGCCCATACTGTGGAGGACTTACAGCGATATGATCAGGGGGCTAGAGATAAGAGGCCTCGACATCAGGGCAACTATAGTGGTTCCAGGCATGGTGGTAGAGGCTCAGGCCAATGGGGCTGGGGTTATCAACCACAATAGCATCAGGTTCAGACTAGTATACCGGTTCAGGCTTCACTTCAGGCTTCTAGTTCTCAGTTTAAGCAGGGTCAGAGCAGTCAGCGTGGTCACAATGGTCAGTCTGTGAGAGGTACTACTTCCGAGGTGTCAAGCTGAGGTGGCCACATAGGTTTAGCAGGTCCATCTCAACAAGGTGGGCCATTAGGGTCATGCTATGAGTGTAGGGTCAGCGGTCACTTTGCCAGAGATTGCCCCTAGTGGGGTGCAACCTGTTATGAGTGCGGAGTTAGTGGCTATTTTGCTAGAGATTGCCCCACAGTGGATTATAGTTCAGCCTATTTGCTCCGTTCAGCCACCGGCTTGAGGAGGCGGCGGTCAGGGTAGAGGTGGTGCTCTGCATGGCAGAGCAGGTGGTAGGGATGGCAGTCGGGCTGGTGGAAGTCATCTTCAGTTCTATGCAGTCCCTGGGAGACCGGAGGAAGAGGCCTTGGATGCTGTGATTACATGTATGATTTCTTTATGGAATCAGTATGCTATGGCTTTTTTTGATCCTGGATCCACTTGTTCATATGTATCTGCCTACTTTTTGCCTTGTTTGGGGTTGGCTAGTGAGCCATTATCTGTTCCTATTTCTGTTTCGACCTTAGTAGGAGATTCTTTTATAGTGGATCGGATTTTGAGATCCTGTGTGATATCTGTTTGTGGTTTAGAGACTTGGGGTGATTTGATGATTCTTGATATGTTAGATTTTGATATGATATTGGTCATGGACTGGTTATCCCCTCACCGTGCGGTTTTGGATTGTTATGGCAAGACTTTTACCATAGTCATGCTCGGTGTATCCCTAGTAGTGTGGCAGGTTTCTATTAGCCATGCACCGTCTGGGATCATCTCATGTCTTCGAGCTAGGAAGTTGATTTCCCATGGGTGTCTAGCTTATATAGCATATGTCTGAGATGCTAGTGCCGACCCTTCATCTCCTGAGTCTGTTCCTGTGGTTAGAGACTTTCTAGATGTATTTCCTACTGACCTTCCAGGCCTTCCACCTTAGAGAGATGTTGATTTTTCCATTGAGTTAGAGCTGGGCACCAGGCTCATTTCTATTCCTCCCTACCGTATGGCTCCTGCTGAGTTGAGAGAGCTTAAAGAGAAGCTCCAGGATTTGTTAGCTAAGGGGTTCATTAGACCAAGTGGGTCTTCTTGGGGTACCCTTGTTCTCTTCGTGAAGAAGAAGGATTGGTCGATGCGGATATGTATTGGCTATCGACAGTTGAATAAGGTGACAGTGAAGAATAGGTATCCAATCCCGAGGATTGATGAATTGTTTGATCAGCTCTAGGGTTCTGAAGTGTTTTCAAAGATTGATTTGAGGTCTTGCTACCATCAGTTAAGGATTAGGGCAGAGGACATACCTAAGAAAACATTTATGACACGTTATGGACACTATGAGTTCCTGGTGATGTATTTTGGGTTGACTAACGCCCCCGCAGCCTTTATGGATTTGATGCATATAAGTAGGGAAGGGCATGCACAACATCTGAGGACTGTACTTCAGACTTTGAGAGATCATCGGCTTTATGCCAAGTTCTCAAAGTGTGAGTTTTGGCTTGAGTCAGTTGTATTCCTAAGACACATGGTGTCTAAGGATGGGATAAGAGTTGATCCGGGTAAGATTTCTGTTGTTCGTGATTGGCCAATACCTACTACTCATACCAAGGTTCGCAGCTTTGTTAGTTTAGCCAGGTACTATAGACGGTTTGTTGAGGGATTTTCTTCCATAGCAACACCCTTGACTATGCTGACTAGGAAGGATGTTCTATTCCAGTGGTTGGATAAGTGCGAGGACATATTTCAGAGGATTAAGGCCTTATTGACTTCAGTTCCAGTTCTGACCTTGGCGGTTGAGGGTCAGAGATTCTCCATGTATTGTGATGCTTCAGGGGTCGGTCTTGGTTATGTATTGATGCAGCAGGGTCGAGTGATAGCATATGCATCAAGACAGCTGAAGGTTCACGAGCGCAACTACCCCACTAATGACTTGGAGTTGGCAGCGGTAGTCTTCGCGGAGGCACTACTTATATGGAGTTCACTATGAGATATTCACCTATCACTGTAGTCTTCTGTACATTACCAGTCAGTGGGAGCTGAACTCGAGGCAGAGGAGATTGATTGAGCTACTGAAGGACTACAATTTCACTATTCTATACCATTTGGGCAAGGAAAATGTGGTAGCGGATGCCTTGAATCTTAAGGCGGTGAGTATCGGCAGCCTAGCTTCACTTGCAGTTTCTGAGCAACTGTTGGCCTTGGGCATCCAGTCCTTGGCTAATCGATTGGTTAGGCTTGACTTGACGGATCCTAGCAGAGTGCTTGCCAGCATTGAGGTTTGTTCTACTCTAGTTGATCAGATTCAGAGCTGACAGTTTGAGTATTAGAGTTTGTGTGACCTTCGTGATCAGGTAGTTTTGGGGTGAGGCCTGTCGGGCTACTTAGGGTTCTTATGGTATTCTAAAGTTTGATGGCCAACTTTGTGTTCCGAGGGTTGGTGATCTGATTTAGCTGAAACCCCGTGAGGCATATTGTTCTAGATACTCCATTCATCCTGGCGCGGAGAAGATGTATAGAGATTTGAGACAGCTTTACTGGTGGTGTGGTATGAAGCGGGACATAGCAGAGTTTGTATCTCGGTGCTTCAACTGTCAGCAGGTGAAGTTTGATCACATGAGATAGGGTGGCTTATTGTAGCAACTTCCCATTCCTGAGTGGATCGGCTCACTAAGTCGGGCCACTTCTTTCCATTTTAGACTTTCTACGGTGCTAAGAGGTTAGCTCAGATCTATATTTGTGAGGTTGTTTGGTTGCATGTGGTCCCAGCTTCTATCATTTTAGACTGCGGCACACAACTCACATCTTAGTTCTGGAGAGCTATATAGAGGGATTTGGGTATGGAGGTTTAGCTTCGTACTGCTTTCCATCCTCAGACAGATGGCCAGTCCGAGAGGACTATTCAGGTCCTGGAGGACATGCTTCGGGCTTGTCTACTTGACTTTGGATGTTCATGGGATCAGTTTGTGCCTTTGGCCGAGTTTGCTTATAATAATAGTTTCCATTCGAGCATCGACATGGCACTTTTCGAGGCTTTGTAAGGTAGGGGTTGTAGATCACTGATTGGTTGGTTTGATGGTTTAGAGTCCAGACCGCAGAGTACATATTTGCTTCGAGATTCCTTGGACTGAGTCCATTTGATTTAGGACAGACTTAGAGCATCCCAGAGTAGGAAGAAGAGCTACGCTTATTGTAGACTTCATGCCTTGGAGTTCGGTGTTGGTGACTTGGTTTTACTTTGAGTATCGCCCATGAAGGGCGTGATGAGATTTAGTCGATGGGGCAAGCTTAGCCCCAGGTTTATTGGGCCGTTTGAGATTTTACAGAGGGTTGGTAGTGTTGCCTACATGTTGGCTTTGCCTCTGATGTTTTCAGTTGTTCACCCTATTTTTCATGTCTCGATATTGCGCCGGTTTGTTCCAGATGAGTCCCATGTGTTGCATTGGGATTTGGTTCAGTTAGACGAGAGTTTGTCATTTGTTGAGGAGCCGATAACTATTCTGGCCAGAGATATCAGGAGATTGAGATCTAGGGAGATTCAGGTTGTGAAGTTTCAGTGAAGGCATCATTCGATCGAGGAGGCTACTTGGGAGACCGAGAGTGAGTTGTATGCTCAGTATCCGCACTTGTTTGAGCCTTCAGGTACTCCCTTCTTCTTGACTTTCGAGGACAAAAGTCCTTTTAGTAGTAGATATTGTGATGACCCTTCTGGTCATCTTCACATTTGTGCAACCATTGTACTGTTAGATACTTCTTGTAGCGGCCCTAAGTCATTTATGGCTTGCTGGGAATGGTAGTTCAGTGTCCTGGTCGTTCATTTGGTTGTTTTTCCATTTCGTGTTTTAGAGCTTTAACTTAGAATATCATTGACTTTAGTTAAATTCTTAGCTAACGTGCTCGGAATTGAATTCTGACAGTTTCGTTAGCTCTGTAGTATTGTGTTTGGTCGAGTTGGACCTTCAGTTGAGGCCTGAGAACTTCTGGTGTGGGTTTTGTGTGGTTTTATCTGTTTTTAGTCCATTTAGAGTTGAAAGTGTAACTTTGGGTGACTTTTGATGATCGGAGTGTCAAATTCGATTCCATCAGCTCCAGATTGATGACTTTGGGTTGGGAAGGTGGTTGGTTTGGGTTCTGGGTGAGATGGACTCATTTCGAGCATTTGGGTTACTTTTCGTTAGTGTTAACTTGGGTCAATGTTTCTTCGAAACGACCTCGTATGGAAGTTTCATCGATTACATTGAGTCTAGAACATCGTTTCCACTCTGTTAGTATTATTGGTTTATGAATATCGGTTTCCGATTGTGCTTGGAATGCACCGTCTAGTTTTGGAAAGTTGTAGACTTTTCCTTGTTACAGATGCAGGCATCAAGCCTCTATCGCGATGGCGAGACTCACCCTCTGCGATAGTGATGAAGCGCCTGGCACCGCGTTCTTTGTGATCGCCGATCACGATCACGATGAAGTCCCTCCTTCTCTGTTCTTTGCGACCACGTGGTTAGCCTTTGCGATCACGATGGTCTAGACAGCGTGGTCCTCGCGACTGTGACGGGTCGCTTCACGACCACGATGAAGGACCCCTGAACAGTATATAAGCTTTCACTTCATCTCTTTCATTCAAAAACTCAAATTCTCCATTTTTGGTAGCTGAAAACTCGTCTAAGCACTGTACTTGTTCAATTCTTGGTGTTGGGTTGCATTTTCCTTGGTCTTAATCGTTACTCCATCGTAATATGTATGTTCTAATTGCTTTAATCCGTCAAATTATCTCTTTTGATTCCTTAATTGACCCTTGGGTTGGCTGGCTAGTTTGAGCCAATTCTTTGGCAAATTTCCCTAAAAAAACCTGAGCATGCACCCCTTGGAGGGGTGATCATCGTGCTCCTATTCGTTTTTGGTTTTGGGTTGCGGGGTCCACGGACCCACCACTAACCCAATTTTTGACTCGGCTACAATTGTGGCATTATGGGTATCGTTAGACTCGTTTTAACATTTTATATATGATTTTGTTAGTTTGATCCTTGTTCGAATCTCCTCGAAGTAATTTGGCCCCGGACATCATCGTTCCTACAGCTTGTCGTCAGATGATAGGTAGGTTACGGTCTATACTCCCTAGGCTTAGCATATATCGAATAAAATTGTACTAGCTGGCATCCTTGGGTGGGGTTATTAGGTTGGTACCACAGACCCTTACTACTTTTCTGCTATTCTTCCCGTTTCTTCTCTCCGTTGTGTGTAGTATTCTTAGCAGTTGATGTAATCACCCTTATGGCCCTATGTGGCCTTGTTTTGACTCTGGAACATAGATGGTGGGTTATTCAGGGGTGCCCGTGAGTCCTGGGCATCGTTATCATGATATTATGATGTCTATCTATGTTGTAGAGCGATTGGAGCCTGTGCAGGGCCGATAGGTTATTGTGTGGGCCGGGGGCCACTGTTGTGATTGTGTATGCCATTCACCGTGCATATAGATAGGGGAATTTCTTCTTGATTTTACTATGGTTTTGGCTTTGGGCCTACTGGATTGATTTTCTAAACTTTGCATGGCCCGTGGGGCCTATTTTCAGTAAACATGATCTATAAGGAGTTCGGTAACATTTTGATGGGTCTTCTTGGGGCAAGGGAGTTCTAAAGGACATCTTCTCACTAGTTCCACTTATACTGGACTCGATGGGGTCGAGTGCTAGACTTACTTACTAAAGCTTCTGGGGTGATGCTGGACTAGGCGGGGTTGTGTGCTTGGACTATTGGACTTACTGTTTTAGATCATGACACCCTCCAGGCAGCTTTACTTGGGGTTTGATTTGAGATTTTGGGGCATCTAGTATGTTGGTCGGGGGCCTCCATGGACCTTGCCGCTCCAGACAAGAGGCTGCGAGCTACAGGTGCCGGAGGAGGGGGGTATATGGTGTAGTAGGGGTATATGGGTGTGACATTCTATGTATCCTATCTTCTGGGACTTATAGGTTGCTGGAAGCGGGTGACATACGATACTACTATCACTCTTGACTTAGCATGGCATCACATCATTCACCTGTGTGAGGTACCACCCTTGTTTGCTGTTTGTTGATTGTACGCTTTGGTAGTATGGGATGCCGGAGGGTTTTGTTTTCACTTGTTTGCATTCCCGGTTGTATGGACGGCCAGGGGACTGTAGGCATACTCTTGTTACTTTATCTTGATACTATCCCCTGTCCCGGTTATGATTTTGAGATATTATTCTACAACGTGGTTAGTTCTAGTTTTGAGAGTGATATGAGTAGTTTGGGTATTGATTCCTGTTTTTCGAGCATGTCTACCTTTACTTTTCTCTTCCATTCCTTATACTTGAGGTTATCGGTATACCGTCCACTTCTTAAACTGATTATGTATATACTATTATTACAAGGATCCCAGGTGCGTTATTTCTTACATACACCTATGCCTGATGAGTATATATTCTGTTTGCTAGCCTTGTATGTTTTTCTGTTGACTTCCCTCTGGGCTAGTTCCTGTGTACTTTTTGTTGATTTTTGTGACTATTTGCTTCTATTCTGTATGTTACTACACTTTTATCTTATATGTGCCCAGTATGCCTATGATACCTGCTGGGTACCTTGTGCTCACATTTGGTGCTCATACTATACCCTGCATCTTCTGGTGCAGATTCTAGTGTGGACCATCGTTGTTAGCTAGTGGAGACTCCTGCGAGGCGCTATTTTGGTGATATTCTGGACCGAGGGTGAGCTCTTGGCGACTGGAACTTAGCTTTTAGTTTATCTTTTGATTATGTGCTCTACTTCTACTCGGAGACAACTTTTTGTATATATTATTTTGGACCCTTGTACTCCTTATGTAGATCCGACTCTTATACGCTATGATACCAGGTTTTTGACTTCCTCTTTATATTTATATTATTATTATTCCTGTTATCCATTTTCTTCAGCTTGTTCTCTTGCTTCCGCTTATTAAACTGTTTTTCGCTTCGTTCTCTAGATTGTAGCCCATTACTGATCATTCCTGGCTACGGAGATTAGTTCGCCTACTGGGGAGTTGTAGGTGCCATCATGACCGAGAAACATGGTCGTGATAATATATATATATATATATATATATATATATATATATATATATATAATTGCGTGTGTGTCACATGGAATAAGGTTTTTGTAGATCTTGAGAAAGAATTGGATTCTTCGAGAATTTCATTTTGACCATTAATTACACAATTATAATTTTGCCTCTAAATTAAATTAAAATTACTAAAATATCCTTGGCCATCCTTCAAATGACTCTTCTATATAAAAGAAATATATATATATATATATATATATATATATATATATAGTAAATAAATTTTTAATATTATGTTACATAATATGACCACTACTAAATTTTGTATCTTGATTATTAAAAAAGTTTTAAAAATGATGTACCAATATTTTTTTTTAATTCGATAAAAATATATTTCTATTATATAGAAGAGTCATGAGAAGGACATCAAGGGCATTTTAGTAATTCTAACTTCATTTAAGGATAAAATTATAATTGTATAGTTAATGGTCAAAATAAATTTCTAGAAGCATCCCATTCTCTCTCTCTCTCTCTCTATATATATATATATTCATGTAAGAAAACTTAAATTTATGCTATTATATTGCCTATTTAAAAAAAAATAAAGTTGTTCACAAAAATATTACTATAACATTTTGACCTATATTTTGGTTATCCCAACCAAAACTTTAGCATAAATAAAGTATTGTAAAAAAAAGCCAAAAATATTTTCAAATATTATTAACATCAATTATGAGAACAAATATTTTTTTACATTGTAAAACACTTGAGATTTAGCATTTAATTTACTTTTTATGTAACGACCTGTTTCCTCGTTATGGATAAATCATTCGTGCCAAGTTTTGGGTTAGAAAACTTTTGGGTTTGGGAGTTGGAAAATTTAGACTAGGCTAGTCTCGGATGATTTTGGAGCAAGGTATGGTCTAGGGCAACCCAAGTGAGGATTGGGTAAAGTATCTTATGTTGAGCTAGTTTTTCTGTTAGCTAAGACATTACGGAGTTCAGGGGACTTTTTGAAGTCAATTTAGGCAAGTAGAACTTCCGAGATAAAAGTTGACGTGAAAAGGTTGGTTTGGAACTTCGGGCTTTGAAGTGTTTTGTAAAATGGGAACTTTTAGGGGATTTTTCGAGGTTATATTCATTGGAAACTGATATAGCGGTTGACACCACGCTATAGCGGTTGACACCACGCTAGAGCGATGACTGCTATAACGGAGTAAGTCGCTGTAAATGCAGAAACTTCCCCAAAAACATTCAAAAATTCTCAAGAACATTTTGGGGAAGGGCAGAGGAGAATTGGGCGACCCCAACTCAGTTTCCCATCGAAAATCATCGCTAAGATAAGGATTTTACTCCCCTACTTTAGTACCTCAATTCCCGTGTGTTAGAATCGATAATTGCAGGCTTGGGGGAAGGTTTGAATTGACCTATGAGGGTAGAATCCGGTGTTATGGGGATTCTAGGGTGTACGTATTCTTGGGTCTTGTTTATTGTTGTTCAATTATGATCTATTCACCATAAATTACTTAATGTATCCATAAAAATGGTAGTTTTAGGCGAATTAATGGTGGAAAAGCACTGAGATGGGTGGAATGATCATGGATTGGACTGGGAATTAGGATTTGTGTATAATTTGGGTATTATTAGGCCATTTGGTTTGATTATAGTGTTATGTAATAATTTTTAGACCAAGAACAAGCAAAAGCTTCAGAAAATGGGAAAGCTCCGATCCAGTAGAGTTTTTAGGCTATTCGAGGTAGGTGATAGTTATTCTTTTTCCAAATGCAATGTGTGTGCATGTAACTATCGCTTAGTATTGTATATGCATTGCATGGTCTAGGGAATGGAATTATGAATGTCTAAATGTCTGAGTGTCAATCATGTGAAATGAACTTGGTTTTGTTGCTTGTTGGTTTACAAGTGTGATTTTGTTCATTAATTATTGACTGTTGGATTGTGTGTGAAATTCGGTTGGCTCGGGTACCATGTCTGGTATGGGATACATATTGGTTAGCTCGGGTACCATGCCTGGTACAAGTTTAATTATACTTGTTGATTATATTTGTCGATGGTTCCTTGAGAGGACCGAGTTGATTGTTGAAACTATGATTGTTGCATATCGGTCCTTGAGAGGCCGGGTAGTTATAATTAAATATGGGGTTGGTCCTTGTGTAGGCCGAGAATTACATGTTAAACACTTAGGTGTTGTTCTAGGGATCCTTGGTTGATCCGAGTTATTTATAAAGGGGTATATGCTTATTGTAATTGTTTGTTGTTGTGGTGGCTTTTGGACCTTTTTCATGTAGTTGGTAAGTTAGAGGAAAGATTGAGAGTCTGGAATGATATTGCTGACTTGTTATTCATGATTGTTGTACTTTACTCAGCCTTGATTTATTGTTCATATATTGTTTATTGGAGCTGACCGATGATCCTACCAGTACACTATGGTTTTGTATGCTGATATTGCACTTGCTTTCCTTTTGTGAGTACTGGACATATTCCGGCAGCTGCTACGCACCTCAGTTATAGTCCCGACGTTTCCAGATTCCTAAGGTGAGCTTCTTCTTCTGGTATACCATGGTTTCATCTAGTATATCTTTAGTCCATTGTTTCTGACTTATACTCATTTGTTTTGGGGTTGCATCCCCGCACTCTAGATATTAGTAGATGTTTTGGTACAATGACTTTCAGATTCTAGGGGTATTTCCGCAGGATCTTTACTTTTAGTATTGTCTTAGCTATGAATGTTAGTTTAAATTAATGCAATTGGTTTTGAGCTATTAGTTTCGCTAAGTGTTGAGTTGGGTTATTGGTTCGTTCATCTGAGGGTTTTGAGTGGGTGCAACTCATGCTGGTTTGGGTCATGACAAAGATGGTATCAAAGCCCTAGGTTCGTTGATCTCATCATACCAAAATGGATCTAGTGGAGTCTTATGAAATGGTATGGATACGTCTATACTTTTCTTCGAGAGGCTATAAGACTTTAGGAAACTATCTCTTCTTTCTTCCTTTGTGCTATAACCTGATTCCAATTGGTATATGGTGATACAAATTGGTATCTAGCTCCCTTCACTCATTTGTCCATAGATGGTTGATACAAGATGTAATGGAGCGAGAGCGACAAATCCAGTGGCAGAACGAGTAGCCAGAGGGCAAGGAAGGGGCAGGGGCATAGGAAGAGCAACACCCACCAGGGGTGGAGCTCAGGCAGCGGCAGGGCCAAGGCTGGCGACCCCCCCCCCCCCCCCCCCGAGGATCCTGTTGAGGAGGAGGTTGAGGTTGTACTTAAGGAGGGCGCTGAATAGGAGGAGGCGGCACCTACTGGAAGTGCAGGCCTTCCTCCCATATCGCCCGAGGTGTTTCAGCAGGTGTGGGCTTTTCTGAGTGGGCTGGCAGGTACTGGAGCCACCCCTTCTGGTATAGTAGATCAGGTTTCGAGCACTCATCTAGTGGTTGCAACGGCTTTTAGGATGGATGCAGTACAAGGTGCTGATGATCTCTTTCATCCAATGCAAGGCTTTTTTATGATCGGGACCGAGCACGATATGCTGACCAAATTATTGAAACTAAAACCTTTGACGTTTCAGGGTATAGAGAAAAAGAATGCATTTGTGTTTATTCTGGACTGCTATGAGAGGCTGCATAAGTTGGGCATTATGCAGCAGCATGGGGTACAGTTTCTCACTTTTAAGCTTCACGATGATGCCAAGCAGTGGTGGAGAGCTTATGTAGAGTGTCAGCCATCAGCTTTGCCTTGGATGACTTGGGCACAATTTCATGCTTTGTTCTTGGAGAAATATGTGCCTCGCACTTTGAGGGATCACAAGAAGGATGAGTTTCTGGCCCTTGAGTAGGGTAATATGTCTGTTTCAGCCTATGAGGCTAAATTTCATGCCTTGTCATGTTATGCTACTCAGTTTCAAGGTACTGAGGAGGATAGGATTCATCTGTATGTGAAGGGTCTAACTACTAAGTTGCAGGTTTTGTAGATGCATATGACCTCGGCAGGGAAGAGTTTTAATAAGGTTACTGATTATGTAAAGAAACTGGAGGGGTTAGACAAGTTGGGAAGGCTAAGGTGTTAGACAAGAAGTCTCGAAATGAAGATAATTTTAGTGGTTGTTACTCCAGGGGTCACAGCCAGCAAGTGTATTCTTCTCGTCCTATTCAGTCAGCCCTGCCAGTTTCTGTAGGTGGTCACCTAGGAGCCAATCAACAGTTTTCAGCTCCTAGGGGCCAGGGGGATTCTTATTCCTCAACTAGAAGGCCTATTCTTGGTCGTGGATGTTTTCATTGTAGAGATATAGGTCACTTCCAGAGGGGGTGCCCTCACAGGCAGGCAGGAAATTAGACTCCACAGTAGACCAGGGTTGTGGTTCCGGCAGGTGGAGGTGGCAATGGCAGAGGTCATCCACAGGGTAGGTGAGGTAATTTTTTTTGGAAGGCCGGGAAAACAGAGGGAATGGTGGCGGGCAAGGGAGTAGCACAACTAGCAAGAGAGGTTTCTCAGATTGATGACAGAGCCCATTGTTATGCATTCCCGGGGAAGTTTGAGGCTGAAGCATCAGATGCTATGATAATAGGTACAATTCTAGTCTGTGACCAGATGGCTTCTTTATTATTTGACCCAGGTACTACTTATTCGTATGTAACTGTGAAGTTTGCTTTGGGTCTGTATTTGGTTTTTGATGTCCTGGATTCCCCTATTCATGTTTCTACCTCAATTAGAGAGTTTATGGTAGTAACCCATGTATATCATACTTTTCTTGTGGTTTTTGTGGGTTTTCAGACTTGGTTAGATTTGAATATTCTGGACATGCTGGATTTTGATGTCATTTTGAGTATGACTTTTTGTCTCCATATCATGCTGTGTTGAACTGTAATGCTAAGACAGTGACTATAGAGATTCTGAGTAAGGATAGGCTGGAGGGAAGGTGTGTACAAGACTAAGATGGTGAAGATTATATCCTTTGTTCGAGCTAGAAAATTAGTGGGGAAAGTTTGTTTGGCCTTCTTGGCTCACTTTCGAGATATTAGTGTGGAATACGCTTCGATTGAGTCAGTTCCAGTGGTTTCTGAGTTTCAGGAGGTGTTTCTGGAAGATTTGCCTGGCATGCCACTGGATAGAGAGCTTGACTTCTGTATAGATTTGGAGCCGAACACTCGCCTAAACTTTATTCCTCCTTATCATATGACTCTGGCAGAGTTGAGGGAACTTACGACTCAGCTTCAGAAACTTTTTTATAAGGGCTTTATTCGTCCCAATGCTTCACCTTGGGGGTGCTCCAGTTTTGTTTGTGAAGAAGAAGGATGGTAGTATGAGGATGTGTATAGACTACATGAAACTGAATAAGGTTACCATCCAAAATAAGTATCCCTTACCCTGCATAGATGACCTTTTTGATCAGTTGCAGGGTGCTTTCATGTTTTCAAAAATTGACTTGAGGTCAGGGTATCATCAGCTGAAAATTAGGTCAGAGGATATACCTAAGACAATATTTTGGACTCGGTATGGGCACTATGAGTTCCTGGTAATGTCGTTTGGGTTGACCAATGCGCTGAAGACTTTTATGAGTTTGATGAATGTTGTATTCAAATCATTTTTGGATTTGTTCATCATTGTATTTATATATGACATTCTGATTTACTCCAAGAGTAAGGAGGAGAATGCAAAGCATCTTCACATTGTTTTGGGGATATTGAGGCACTATAAATTGTATGCCAAGTTTTTGAATTATGAGTTTTTGTTGTCTTCGGTTGCCTTCTTAGGCATGTGGTTTCAGAAAATGGGGTGATGGTGGATCCCCAAAAGATTGACGCAGTTAAGAGTTAGGTTCAGCCTAGATCTATGACTGAGGTTAGGAGTTTTGTGGGGCTTGCAGGCTATTATCGCAGGTTTGTCAATAATTTTTCTTCCATTGCTACTCACTTGACAAGGTTGACTCAGAAGGAGGTACCTTTTGTTTGGTCTGACAAGTGTGAGGAGAGCTTCCAAAAGCTCAAGACACTTGTAACTACAACTCTCATCTTATCATTTTTGGTTGAAGGTAAAAATTTCATTCTGTTTTGTGATGCTTCACATTCGGGTTTGGGTGTTGTATTAATGCAGTACAGGAATGTTATAGCTTATGCTTCTAGGCAGTTGAAGCCTCATGAGAAGAACTACCCAACCCATGATTTAGAGTTGGCAGCGGTGGTCTTTGCGCTAAATATTTGGAGACACTACCCTTATGGTGTCAAGTGTGAAGTATTCACAGACTATCGCAACCTGCAACTTGTGTTTACCCAGAAAGATTTAAATCTGACAGAAGTGGTGGATGGAATTGTTGAAGGATTATGATGTGACCATCTAGTATCATTTGGGCCAGGCTAATGTGGTGGCAGACGCATTGAGCCTGAAAGCGGTTAGCATGGACAGTTTGGCTTGCTTGGGGGTGTCCAAACGACCCTTGGCTAGGGAGATTCGGGCTCTAGTATCCAAGTTCAGGCAGTTTGGATTTTCAGAACAGGGTGGGGTGTTGGCCACTATTGATGTCAAATCCACATTTCTGGAAGAAATCAAAACCAAATAGTTTCAAGATGTGCGGTTGAACAAGCTTCAAAATAAGGTGGTGTCCGGGGAGGCTCGGGATGCCACACTTAATGCTGGCAGGGTGATGAGTTTCAGAGGGAGGATTTGTGTTCCTTGGGTTGATGACTTGATTCAGAATATGTTGGCAGAGGCTCATGGTTCACGGTATTCCATTCATCCAAGTGTAACCAAAATGTTTCGGGACTTGAGGCAAATTTATTGGTGGCCTGGGATGAAGGGGGATATAGCTGACTATGTGTCTAAGTGTCAGAATTGTCAGCAAGTTAAGTATGAGCACCAAAGGCCTGCAGGATTGCTTTAGAGAATATTCATTCCCGAGCGTAAATGGGAAAGGATAACTATGAATTTTGTTGTGGGTCTTCCTAAGACCTTGGGAAAGTATGACTCTATTTGGGTCATCATGGATAGGCTGACCCAGTCAGCTCATTTTATTCCGGTCAGGGTGGATTACAACTCACTGCAGTTTTCCAAAATTTATGTTAAGGAAATTATGAGATTGCATGGGGTGCCACTCTCTATCCTTTCAGACAGGGGTACGTAGTTTACTTCCAAGTTCTGGGGCAAGTTGCACAAAGAGTTAGGCACCTAATTCACATTCAACACATATTTCAACCTCAGATGGACGATCAGTCGGAGAGGATAATTCATGTATTGGAGGACATGCTGAGAGCATGTGTAATCAACTTTGGGGGCCATTGGGACCAGTTTCTACTATTGTGTGAGTTCTCATACAACAATGCTATCACTCCAATATCGACTTGGCACCATTCGAGGCACTTTATGAGAGGGGATGTAGATCACCCATAAGGTGTTTTGAGACAGGCGATGTGTAACCTTTGGGCGTGGACTTAGTGAGGGAAGCTTAAAAAAGGTAAAGGGTATTCAGACCAAGTTACTAGCGGCTCAAAGTAGGTAGAAAGAGTACGCAGATCGCAAGGTAAGAGACATGGCATTTCAAGTTGGTGAACAAGTATTATTGAAAGTATCCCCAATGAAATGGGTTATGCGATTCAGCAAGAAGGGCAAGCTTAGCGCTTGGTGTATCGGTCTATTCGAGGTTCTCAAGATTGTAGGATCAGTGGCGTACAGGTTAGCAGTGCCACCCAGTTTATCCAGAGTCCATTCGGTCTTCGACGTGTCCATGCTAAAATGATGCCATGAAGATGGGGAGTACATCATCAAGTAGGATTCAGTCTTTCTAGAGAAGGATCTTCAATACGAGGCAGAGTCAGTTGCTATTCTTGATTGGGATATTCAAAAATTAAGGACAAAGGAGATTAGATCGGTGAACGTTCAATAGAAGCATCATCCGATTGAGGAAGCCACTTGGAAAACCGAGAAGGACATGCGGGATAAGTACCCTCACTTGTTTGAGGATTCAGGTATACACTTTCTCTCTTTTAGCTTATCTTTTTCAGGTTTGATCATTCGGGGATGAGTGATAAGTCGGTAATCTACCAACTTATTGAGTCTTTAATCATGAGTTATTGCCATGTTTTGATGAGATTTAGAGGTTCTTGTGGACTTTATTGATATGAATGCAGGTACTCTTGGTCAAAAGTAGAGAAATTAGACCCAAAATAGATTGAAAAGATTTGAAGTGTGAAGATGAGAAAAAGAGATGAAGAATCTTCCGAGAGGTGCGACCGCTATGTGATGCGCACAACCCTTGGTATGGTCCGCACCTCCCTTCGCACAAAGTTCAAAAGAAAAGAAGATTCTGCTAAGAGGTGCGGCCGCTATGCGATGTGCACAATGCCTAGTGCGTTATGCATCTTCCTGTTCATAACACTCAAAGATCAAGCCATGTCACTGGTCTACTAGGACAGAGCTGTGCAATGCGCACAATGAGACGTGCGATCACATATTGTGTTGCACGTCTCCCAAATGCATTTTTATCCATTTTTATGTGACGATTTAGGAACCTTCTAAAACCCAATTTAGGCATTGTACTGAGGAGTCTTAGACAGTTTTAAAATAGTTTTAGCAAGTTTCTCTCCCAAGGAAAGATAGAGGGTTTTACTCCATTCCCTTCATCCTCAACCTTGGATTCACCATTATTTTACTATTTAGGTTGGATATTGGTTATTAGCTCCATTATTAAAAAGGAATTTGAATTACCCTCTTGGTATAATCTCTATTTCCTTTAGCATGAGAGGCTAATTTCCTTTCCTAGGGGTATGTGTATAATGGATATTTGAATTTGAGTATGGGTTTTGTTTAACTGTGCTTATAATTGCTAAATTGGATATGGGTCTAGTGAATTCTCCATGTTTTAACATAAAATTGATGGTTGCAAATATTGATTAAATTACTTGATTGAGTTCTTGCTTGAGAAAGAGGTTTATAATTTCAAATGAGAATTCACTAGTGGGTACTTGAGATTTCCACCTAGATTGAGGCTAGAAATAGTTCAATCGCCGGAAAACACCCATTTAAGAGTCTATGCTAGAAATAGTGTGACTTACCTAAGCCTAAATTGGTTGGTTAATGTTGAAACCATGGTGCTTGAACAAAGACCATCAGAAATATGTTTGTTGATTGAAAGATCAACATTCATAACAAAAACCAATGCTACCCATATCGTTTATTAAGAATTTGTATAATTGAACAAGTACCCTATCCCGTGTTTAAGTCCCATCAGAAACATACCCCTAGTCGTCTTCTCTCTTGATAAAAACCCACTTTTATTTTATTGTTTTGTTTGAATTGCGATTGTGACAGATTCCTAATTCCTTGATTTCCCCCTTTATACTTTTATTGTTATTTGAAGGAATACTCTATTGGTGATTGATCTATGAAAATCTTATTGGAAACTCTACTATTTCTCTATGGGATCGACCCCAACTCTTGTCGGGAATATAAGTTTTGTTTTGCTCCGACGATCGCTATCGCCTCCATATGAAGAGTGTTACTTAAACATTATAAAAACTGGCGCCATTATTGGGAATTGGATTTTAGTATCCTTTTGATTGATGTTTGAAATGACCTTGTGAGTTTTTGTTCATTTTTACATTATTTTGTTATCTTTGATTGTTGAGCAGGTAACCCATGAGAAAAGTGGGCGACAACGAAAGCGTAGAAGGATTCACGGATGCAGCCCCCGAACCCAAAATTCAAGGAGGAGTAGGTGTAATCCGCCTACCTCCCATGGTTGGCAATGCGGTATTTCATCTTACGAGCACCATGTTCCACCTCATACAAATGAAAGTATTGTTCGGAAGGGATGCACATGAGGATGCAAATAGGCACATCCAGAACTTCATCTAGATATGCCAGCCATTTATCTTCACAATATCCCCCAAGAATCCATCTGGCTTTGCTTATTCCCTTTCTCTTTCACGGGAGAAGCGATGGCATAGTTATAAGAGCTTCCAGAAAGCTCAATCACCACATGGAATGGTCTTGTCAAAGAATTTATAGTGAGATTCTTCCCTCCCTCAAGAATGATGCAACTGAGGTATGAATCACTAATTTTCATCAACCCCAAGATGAACCATTACATGAGGCATGGCTGAGGATGAAGAAGAAACTCTAGTTGTGCCCCTACCATGGATTGTCAGATAATGTCCTTCTCCAATGATTTTATAGGGCTTTGAATTCAATGAACAAGTCCATGGACAACAACCTAGCGGGTGGTACCTTTATGGATCAACCATATTGTATTGACTCAACTTTTCTAGAGAGGATGACCAAGTTGAATCGTGCTTGGCACACGAGGGAGGCTGATGTGCCCACAGAGGTAACCTCATCTATTTTGACATATGAAATGCCCCATAAATATGAGGAGAGGGATGAAACTATGGACAAAATGCTAACGCAAATTGATCTCTTAACCAAGCACATGATAGGGCCCAAAAAATACTAAGAGTGTGAACGCCGTGAGTACTCCAGAGCTTAAAGCTAGTGATGAGGAGGTTTTTACTATTGTGGATGGGAATATTTTCTATTTGTCGGTGGGTTCTCGACCTGGGTACTATCTCTTGAGGGACGAGAATCAAGGTTGGATAAAGGATAAAGAACAAGATGGCAATTGGAGGGATCATGACAAAGAAGTTGACATATACAATCACAAGAATTCTAATCCATATGCACCTCCAAATAAGGCCGATACCTTATATAAACCCACTATGAGAAACCCCGATCATTCAAAAATTGAAGATGTGTTGTCCTGTGTCTTGAAGAAGGTTGAGTCAACTGATAGTGGGGTGAAGGATCTAAAGAACGAAGTGTTGACTCTTCACCAAATGGTGAGCTCACACTTTGCTTCTATCAAGAATATCGAGAGGTAAATGGACCACTTGTCAACCCAAATAAATCCTCGAATGAAAGGGACACTCCCAAGTGATTCTACGGCAAATCTGAAAAATGATGGCCATGTTATGGGTATTTCCACAAAGAATGGAAAAGTGAGTAGTATTATGAAGAAGACTAGTGTGGATTTTGTTGTAGAGACAACGGTTATACGCAAGGCTGAGATTGTGAATGAGAAGAATGATGAAGAGCCGGAAGTTGGGGTGAAGCTTAGTGCACCCAATGTTCTTGCTAATGATGATTCGTATGATGAGAATAAGGAGGATGTGTGCCCTCCTCAAATTATTGTTGATGTCGAGGAGGAGACTCCTAATATTCCAAGTGTGCCAACCACACTACCTAAGGGAACTTCTCCATACCCACAAAGATTGGCCAAAAAGAAGGAGGAGAACTAATTCAAAAAGTTCGCTGACATGTTTAGCAAACTTTATATTAATATCTCTTTGATAGAGGCATTAATGCAAATTCTGAGGTAGGCAAAGTTCATGAAGGATCTTCTCAAGAAGAAGTGCGTTATTGATATGGGTACCATTGAGATCTCACACAGTTGTAGTGCTGTGATGACAAGTAATATTGCTACAAAGAAGGAAAACCCGAGCGCATTTACCATATGTTGCACCATCAGGTTGTTGTGTTCTGGAAGGCATTGTGTGACATAGGGGCGAGTATCAACTTGATTCCCCTAGTGATATTTAAGAATTTAGGCTTGGGTATGCCTAAGACTATATCTATGAGGCTTTTCATGGCTGATAGGTCCATCAAACGCCCGGTTGGAATCCTATTTGATGTATCAGTCAAGGTTGACAAGCTTATCCTACCGACCTATTTTGTGATCTTGGATGGTGAGGTTGATATTGAGGTGCCAATCATATTGGGGTGACCATTATTTGCTACAGAGAGGGCCTTAGTTGATGTAGAACTTGGAGAGCTTAAATTCTGAGTAGGGAGTGCGGAGGTGACCTTCAACGTATGCCAACCACAAAGCCCACGGACAAGTTTAGAGTGGTGTCCATGATAAATGTTGAGGGCAAGTTTGTGGATGCCCATGATGAGAGTGTGAAGAATGAGGTACACGAACCTTTGATGTTGCCAACTGGGCAATAAGATGGTGTGAGGAAGATGTTGATAGAGCAATTCCCCTTATTGGGATGGGGCCACACTAGTCGAATTGGCATGATCTCTGACAATGATTAAGAATTAAGGTACTATTGTTGAGCCGCGACGTAAAATCAAGTGCTTCTTGAGAGGCAACCCAAGTGTGTTTACTTTACTTTCATTACCTTTTGTTGTTTTTGGTGTGTTTTTAGGAATGCATGGAGAGGAAAAATGACCAAGTGGAAAAACAAAATAAAAAGGAGACGTGCGGAAGCTCGTGCGGTTTTCACATGTTGTTGGGCATATCGCATGAAGCATCGCATCCCAAACCAGAAAGCTAGAAAAAAAAGATTAAGTTAGAGGCAACGTGCGCTGAGATGTGCATTTCACACAAGTCATTTTGCACGTTGCACCTCCATCACACCACGAGTCAGAAGCCTGGGCAAAAATTAAGTTGAAAAATCGGCTGGTGCAAAGTGATATGCGAGCCGCACAAGGGCTTGTGCAAATCGCACATCGCAGTGCACCAAGGTAAGTTTTAAAATTTGTTTGACCTACTCGTTGACCGACCCAACTCGGAGACCGACCCAGTGGCCTTTCTTCTTTTTTTATTCATTATAAACTGCCACCCTAACCACTCTCTCCCATATTTTCATAAAACCTCCATAATTCTCTCTAAGAATTTCCCCAAAATCCCTCAAACTCTCCCAAATCTTGTCCTCCTTCATCAAAACCTATTTACCACCAAGGCGCCACTGTCATTCTCCAGACAAAATTACTTAGGTCTTCATTGTAGCACTTCAAAAATCTTTAATTTTTGTCTCTCTCTGTTTAATCTTCACTTGTGGTAAGTTCCCCGATGTTAACTACATGTTTTTATGTTGATTGAGAACTCATATTGTGAAGCATGCTCCTTTATTTTTCCATGTTGATTTTGGGTGAGATACAAATATTTTGGGTTCCCAATTTTGGTTTATATTATTGATTTTGCTTAGGATTAACTTGGTAGAACTTGAAGTTATGATGATGCATGTTGTTTGTGATAATTTTTAGCCTTAAAAATCTGTGATTTGGGTAATGTCTGAGTAACCCACTTGTGTTGGTGCATGATTTGGCCTTATGATAGATTAGGTGATGCCATTCTTAAGGGAAAATCATCATCTTCATGAGGTTTTTGTTGGAAATTGATGTTTGGGACTGAAATTGTTACTACCATTATGCCTATGTGCTATTTAGTTGAATATGCTTGTTGGGTATATGTTCTTGGTTAGGGGGTATGAAATTATTGTTGAATGAATGTTCCTACTGGTTTGTAAATGAAGGCTTGATGTTCCTAATGATAAATGGGGTAATGTCCTTCTTAAGGGAAATCGTTAAGCTCTTTTTTTTTGGATGTATTGATAGATTTTGGGGAAGTCTGAGTACCCGGATAATTTGGTGTGGTCTTAAATATGCCTAGCCCTGTTAAAATTATTGGTGTGGTGCATCTTGCCAGTGCATTCCACAGGTGTTGTTCTGTGAATCACATAGTAAGACACAAGAAGACAAGGAATTGAAAAATTCCACCTGTTTCCTTGTGCATTTTGCATGTGACGCGCAGACCTCTATGTGCAAAATGCACAAGGCTCAGCACCCTTTTGAATGAAGTTGCCAGTTCACTGGATTGAGGGGCTAAGTGATGTGTGATGTGCAGGCGTCCTACGGCATATTTGACTCCTTTAACTAAGAATAATAATGAGTTTTCAAGCAACCATTGTTAGTTTTGATGGATTTTTATGTTGTATTTGCAGGAAAAGTGAATAAAGATGGAAGAGGATGAAAAGTGCTAAAAATGACCCTACTGTTAAGTGTGACGGCTTACCTGACAAACCATCATAAGTGTGACGGGTCGTCAGAAAAACCACCAAGTTAAAAGAGTGCTTAGAAGGCCACTGGATAAGGGTGACGGTTGGTGTGACTGGCCGTTACATAAGCCGTCAAGCTGAGGCAGTGGAATAACACATACTGGTTAAGGGTGATGGTTCAACTAACGAACCGTCACATCCATGATGAACCGTCACAAAAACCGTCAAGATGAAGCAGAAATTATACATAAAACGCATTCACCAAATGAGTTTTACTGTATTTACTTTCCAGAAAACTTGGCTAAGCAGTGTCTTCAGCTCACTGGAAGTTGTGACAGCTCAAGTGATGAGTTCTCACAAGCCCGACGGTCCATCAAGCGACCCATCAACTTGGAGCGGGACTCAGAAATTCTATTTTTGAACTTTATTTCCTAGACTACTATAAATACCCAGTGTTAGGGTTATATTATTATTCATTCCCCGATACTTTGTTACACGTTTTGGATGAACTTTTGAGAGGAAAAATATGACACCTACGTATTCTTTTTCTTCGTCCATTCGTCTTGGGATTTTGGCTTCTTGTTCTTGGATAATTTAAGTAACTTTCATACTATTTGTAAGAATCTTTCTCTTTTTATGAATATGATTGTCTTCTCTTTCTCTAATAGCATGAGTAGCTATTTTCCCACAACTAGGGTTGTGGGATCCATGGCATAGCAATGATCTAAGGGTTCGGGTGATATTGGGTTCAATATATATTGCATAATATGTTGTTAATCTTATGTTTTTATTATTCTCTAATTGTTGCAAACATTAGAACAAGTCTAGGTTTGATTTGCTTGAACAAAGGAATTAAAACCTAGAAAATTGGATTAACAACAAGGATCCGGGACTACTAACTCTCGTCTAATGGTTGACGCTCTATCGAGGTTAACCTACTTGGGGTAGAAATTGAGTTTTGTATTGTATCTTTTCAAGTTTGAGAGAATTGAAAAGAAAAGTGTCTATTTGGTTGAGAAACGTTTAGACGTAGGAATGAATTCAATTACTTCGTGTTATGCATATGAAAAGAACCTGATTGAACTCCAACCCGAGATTGTTTACGAAGACATGGTGAACACATCCCTAGTTCGCCTCTAATATTGAATTTTACTCATTGAAACTTGCAAATTGTTATTTGAAAAGAACAAAGATTGATTAATACAACCCCCCCCCCATTTACCAAAAACTATCGATTATTAGTTATCTAAGTCACTAATGACTTAATTTGCACCTTATTCCCTGTGGGATTGACTCTAACCTTTTTGGGTTCTATATATGACAGTGACCGCTTACGCTTCTTAAGTGAAGTGTAGTTTGGGCGTTATCAAATTTTGGCGCCTTTGCTGGGGAATACGATTGTTTATTAAGTCTGGTGTGTTAAGTTGACTCTTAGTCATACTTTCTTGATTTACTTTTATTTGTTGTTTTTGATTTTGACAGGGTACAAAGTTGTGCAGGACAAGTACCCGATGCTCGGGTGAACTAATATTACCCTACAACCCCGAGCTCGTAAGAACTTTAAGGAGAAATATGAATGCACAATAATAGGAGGCAGCGAGACTCGCTACAGTGCAGTAGGCCCAATATCACTTGAATGCTAATGATATTGAGGACGATATTGGGTTGGATGATGAGACTGTAGTGGGTGATGGCAGACCGGCAGATAATGTTAATAATAATGCTCCTGCCGATCAAAGGCCACAACAGAGAGGTAGAGGTCGACAGCAGCCAAGGCACTTTGCTTTAGATGATGAGGAGGACCTTGACTTAGATAGAGTTGGTACTACGGGCACCATTTTTCTTCCTCCATTAGCATAGGGCGCTAAGTTTAATATCACCAGCACAATGATCCAGTTGTTAAATCTGAAGGGGCTGTTTAGAGGTGTAGCTGGTGATGACCCCAACAGGCATCTGATGAACATTATAGGCATCTGCAAATCTTTTGAACTGCCAGGTGTGAGTCAAACGGCTATCAGGCTAAGGTTGTTCCCATTGTCTCTGTCTGATGAGGCAACACTATGGTTGACTGAGCTAACTCTGGATTCTATAACAACCTGGGGTGAGTTGAAAGGAGCTTTCCTAGAAAGGTTATTTCCTCCCTCCATAATGTTACAGTTGAGGGACGAGATTAGTAATTTCTGGTAGAAACTGCACGAGGCCCTACATAAAACCTGGTTGAGGTTTAAAAAGAAGTTGACCCAGTACTCGGACCACCAGCTGACAGATGGGTTTTTAATGCAAACATTTTATAGGTCATTGAACTCAGCTACCAAGCCAACTCTTGATAACGCGGCAGGTGGAGCATTCATGGGGATCACCTTTATTGATGGCACCAATATTTTGGACCGGCTCACCAAAACAAACAGAGCCTGGCATACCCGAGATTCAGAAGTAGCTGCTAGTACTTATACTACAGGTACGTTTGTTGAGCAGCGCAAAAAAGATGAAGAGCGGGACCAAGATATGGCCTATTTGAAGACACAAATAGACCTGCGGACTAAACACTTGTTGTCAGGTGGAATTGAGAAGGTAAAAGCTGTAGGTGCACAGGGTAGAGCAACTGAGGCAGAATCTGATAAAAAAGCTAATTACTTGGGGGATTTCCAGGCATATGGCCAAGAAAACCAAGGTCGGAACAATTACTATGATAAGTCGGGTTATAAGAGTGTCGAGAGCAAGGTGATTAAAGGAGCAAAAATTACAGAGGTGGATTGTATATACCACCTGGGAATCGTCACAAAGCTAGCAATGAGTTAGGGACATCCAAACTAGAGAATATGATGGCTAAGATATTGTTGAAGGTAGAATCGACTGACTTTGGGGTAAAGGAGATGAGAACTGAATTATCAACAATGAGTCAATTGGTGGATTCACATTCAACCTCGATCAAGCAGTTAGAGCAACAAATGAGTCAAATCTCGGTGTCCCTAAATCAAAGATAGACTGGTACCTTGCCGAGTGACACCATTCAAAACCCGAGGAATGATTGGAGTTGTATGGAGATCACTATGAGAAGTAGTAAAACATTATTAGAATCACATTCGGTAATTCAGACTCAGAAAGGTGATGTTGCTGATGAAGATGAGTTAGTAGATGATGAAATTGTGGTCGATGAGGTTGTAAGTTTACCTGTTGAAAAACCCATTGTGGTAGAGGATGCTACTCAAGTGATCACAGACAAAGGTAAGGAAGTTGAAAAACTTCCAACTATGATGCCTAGGCCACCTCCTCCTTTCCCACAATGGTTGAACAAAAAAGTGGAAAATAGAAAGTTTCACAAGTTTATGACCATGCTCAAGCAGATATCAGTGAACATCCCACTGGTGGACGCTCTTGAGCAAATGCCTGGATATGCCAAGTTCATGAAGGACTTGATTTCCAAGAAGAGGTCAGTGAGCTTTGAACTAGAAGATAACCTCCACCACTGTAGTGCTATGTCATCAAGATCGTTAGTGTAAAAGAAGAAAGATCCAGGTGCTTTCACTGTTCTCTGTACAATTGGGAAATTCAATTTTGAAAAAGCCTTATGTGATCTTGGAGCTAGCATCAACTTGATGCCTCTAGCAGTCTATAAGCAATTGGGGCTAGGAGCCCCCAAACCAACCACTATGAGGGTGTTAATGGCCGACCATTCAGTAAAATGACCAGTAGGAATATTGTATGATGTATTAATAAAGATTGGCAAGTTTATATTCCCAGCTGACTTTGTGATCTTGGATTGCGAAGTGTACTTTGAAGTTCCCATAATTTTGGGATGGCCATTGTTAGCCACTGTAAGAGTGTTGGTCGACTTGGAAAGAAATGAACTGACATTTAGACTGAACAATGAATTGGTCAAGTTCGATGTGTGCAAATTGATAAATCCATCAAGAGACATGTGGGTGGTCTCAGTTATCAATGCTATCGATGAAGCCCCTATAGATGTGCATATTAAGGAGAAGGGTGTTGTTAAGACCCTAGTTATTATGAGGATGATGATGGAATAGAAGGAAGATAAACCTGTAGAAGAAGGCGGTGAGAACAAATCAAAGAAAAGAAAACACCTCAAGAGAACCAACAAAGAAAAGGAGTTAGAAAGAGTAAAGAAGTTGTCTCGAATAGCTGAAGAGCCGATAAAAGAGAAAGTTGGAGCTCAACAGGTTGATATCCCTTGCACCTATTCAAAAGGTTGCTCCTACTTTGGAGACCCTGGCGGTCTCCAACATCATACCAGATTTTGAGGCCTAAGGGCTTCACAGGTTTTCCTAAGGGCTTCACAGGTTTTCCTTTCTCTCACAATTTAGTTTCCATATATGTACATTGGGGACAATGCATGAAGTTAAGTTGAGGGTGTTGGGATACCTGTGAGTCTTTCACCACCAAGGGTTTTTGTTGCTGTGTTTCTTTTCCCATGGTGTGCTATCTAGTAGAACTGGCATATTTAGATTGTCGTTTAAATTGTGTTTGTGTTGTGGTGTGGTGTTTATAGCAAACATGGCTTTTTGAAAGTTGAACTAAAAAGGAGCCCCCTCCGAAAAATGTTGAATTTGGACTTATGTTTGAACTGGTTAACTGTTCTAGATCCCCGAATGTCATTGTGTGGTTATTTGTAATAATTGTGCTTAAGCCGAGCTGTTGTTTTGATAGTTGGTAGTGGTATGGTTTCTTGGTGCCAAGTGTGTGTGAGATAATTGTTATAAACTCTTACTCTGTGCATGCATCTAGAACTTGCCTGACCTATTTTGTTAAGTTTGAAGTTAGTTGCTTAGGAAAGGATCACAGGCCCTTTTTGTGTGCAAGTCCATTTAGCCTATAAAACCATCCAAATGCAAATAATCCCTTTGATCCCTTTTTGAGCCATAATTGACCCTATTCTTTCATTAACCTATCATCGTTCTTTTTTGACTTTGAATCCCTATTTTGGCCCTGGTCCTTCCTTGGATATCGTGCACCTCAACTCAGGCAATCAACCTAAGTTGAGGGTGGCTACTGTAGAGGTAAATGATAAGGAAAATAGGATGGAAAAGATTGGTTGTGGATAAAATGGAAATTGCGGGTGTGTACCTAAGAAAAGAAAGAAAAAGAAAGATAAATAAACGAAAAAGAGATGAAAAAGAATTGTCAAAATAAAGAGGCCGCACCTATAGCTAGAAAGAAGGGAATAAAAAGGTGAATAAGGATGGAGGAAGTAAAGTTAAGTGAAAATAGTAGGTCGGTGATTCCAAGGAGGGCTTAGTCACTAATCCCTAAATGTATCCTACCTGCACCCGAAGCCTCGTTACAAGCCTTAACAAGTCCTGTAGTGATCTTGAGCAATTGTCTGAACAACTGAAATAGAATGGCAAGGGCAAGCCTATGGTATCACATGTGCACTATTTGAAGACGTTTGTGAGTATGAGTGCCTTACCTAGTCCCAAATCTCGTGTGTGGGACTTCTTTGTGGTGAGGGCACCAAGATTACTATATTATCTACTAATTATTGGGATAGCTGTTGTGTGTGTATGTAGAATATTCTATCAGATCGGAATGACATGTTTGGATCCTTACAAGTTAGCTTTTCATACATTTGTGTGTTACCGGGGGGCTTGATTTAAATTGAATAAATTGTTGAATGGCCATGATTTGCTAGAGACATGTGCTTGTATTCTTAGTTGAGTCGTCTATTTTGTTTTTGTTGTCATGTTGCTTGAGGAAAAGCGAACGTTTTAAGTTGAGGGTGTTGATGTGTCGGCATCCTACGGCACATTTGACTCCTTTAACTAAGAATAATCGCGAGTTTTCAAGCAAATGTTGTTAGTTTTGATGGGTTTTTATGTTGTATTTGCAAGAAAAGTGAATAAAGATGGAAGAGAATGAAAAGTGCTAAAAAATGACCCTACTGTTAAGTGTGACGGCTCACCTGACGAACCGTCACAAGTGTGACGGGTCGTCAGTAAAACCACCAAGTTAAAAGAGTGCTAAGAAGACCACTGGATAAGGGTGACGGTTGGTGTGATGAACCGTCACACTTGTGACTAGCCATCACAAAAGTTGTCAAGCTAAGGCAGTGGAACAACACACACTGGTTAAGATTGACGGTTCAGCTGAAGAACCATCACAGCCATGACGAACCGTCACAACAACCGTCAAGATGAAGCAGAAATTGTACATGAAACCCATTCACCAAATGAGTTTTAATTTATTTACCTGTAAGTCATCACCTACTCGACGACTTACCAGAAAACTCGCTAGGCAGTGTCTTCAGCTCACTGAAAGTTGTGACGGCTCAAGTGACAAGTCGTCACAAGCCTGCCGGTCCGTCAAGCGACCCGTCAACTTGAAGGGGGACTCCAAAATTCTATTTTTGAACTTTATTTCCTAGACTACTATAAATACCCAGTGTTAGGGTTATATTATTATTCATTCCCCGATACTTTGTTACACGTTTTGGATGAACTTTTGAGAGGAAAAATACGACACCTACGTATTCTTCTTCTTCCTCCATTCGTCTTGGGATTTTGGCTTCTTGTTCTTGGATAATAGAAGTAACTTTCATACTATTTGTAAGAATCTTTCTCTTTTTATGAATATGATTGTCTTCTCTTTCTCTAATAGCATGAGTAGCTAATTTCCCATAACTAGGGTTGTGGGATCCATGGCATAGCAATGATCTAAGGGTTCGGGCGATATTGGGTTCAATATATATTGCATAATATGTTGTTAATCTTATGTTTTTATCGTTTTCTAATGGTTGCAAACATTAGATCAAGTCTAGGTTTGATTTGCTTGAAAAATATAATTAAAACCCGAATAATTGGATTAACAACAAGGATTCGGGACTACTAACTCCCGTCTAATGGTTGACGCTCTAGCTAGGTTAACCTACTTGGAGTATAAATTGAGTTTTGTATGGTATCTTTTCAAGTTCGAGAGAATTGAAAAGAAAAGCGTCTATTTGGTTGAGAAACGTTTAGACATAGAAATGAATTTAATTACTTCGTGTTATGCATATGAAAAGAACCCGATTGAACTCTAACCTGAGATTGTTTACGAATCCATGGTGAACACATCCCTAGTTTGCCTCTCATATTGAATTTTACTCATTGAAACTTGCAAATTGTTATTTGAAACGAACAAAGATTGATCAATACAACCCCCCCATTTACCAAAAACTATAGATTATTAGTCATCTTAGTCACTAACAACTTAATTTGCACCTTATTCCCTGTGGGATCGACCCCAACCTATGTTGGGTTCTATATATCACAGAGACCGCTTACGCTTATTAAGTGAAGTGTAGTTTGGGCATTATCAATGTGCGACGCATATTTTGTATTGTGCAGTTCGCATCAGCCTTTACACCCCAAAGTAGAAATCACCTTGGGTTTTTGATAGCTTGTGCAATGTCACGTGTGACTCACACAACCCTTGGTGTGTCTCGCACGTAGATCGCACAAGCCATCAATTACCCAATTTGTTTTTCTTCTTCTTTGCATTCCAATCTCTTTTAATTAGTTAACTTCTTTTAACTTTTCTTCTTTTACATATGTCAAAAATATAAAAAGATTTTTCTTTCACTTTGAGTACTCACAATCTCCATGTGCAGACTATGTCTTCTAGAAGGGGAAACACAGGGTGCAACCCAAAGAAGCTATCAGCTGCAAAAGAGGCGAGACTTCATTTTCGAGTTGAGGATATGAAGACCAATATGCCTGTGATAAGAAAACAACCTTCAACACGAATATTAGCTTCAACTTAGAAGAAGTCAAGGATGATCTACCCAACATCCTTCGACAGTTTACTGACCGCCAATGGTATCCATTCTAAGATGTACCGAAAGGGTATTATGAGGAGGTGGTTTGGGAATTATTTGCTGCCTATCAAGCCACACAGGATTCTAAAGGGTATAAGGGGAATGTGGAGAAATTCTGGATTCAATCCTTGTTCAGGAAAAAAAGAAAATTAGTATCACTCCGGATGATATAAATGCAATTTATTAGGGTAACCCAATTGATCCTGCTCCTGAACTCTTGGCCATGTTGACTGCTGAACCAAAATAATATTAGGAGGCTGACCCGATTATTTCCTGACACTCCTATCGGGGCTATCATGGGGGTTATATATTGAGGTAGACTCTATACTTCGAGGCTCATCTCTGGTATGACTTTGTCCACAACCAATTCCTACCCTCGTAGAATGATCAGAAAGTGACTCAGGATGGAGCCATTTTGGTGGCTGCTATTATGATGGGAGAACATGTCAATTTTGGGGAAATTATAGGTATGGTGATACGAAGGAAAGAACGCAGAGGTAATGACTCCTTCCCTTACCTGGTGCTCATTAGCAAGATTTATGCTAAGGCCGCAATCCCCTATTTCAGTTGTGACACACTTACCCCTGCTATCGGTGTGCTGGACTTTGACAAGAAGACTGACAGGGATGCTCCTATAATCAAGAGGCTCTGGATGGAGACCTCGGAGGAAGTTGAGGTTATTGAGTCTGACATTGAAGCAAATGCTTCCTCTCCTTCTAGGGAAGCTTCAAAAGCACCTAATCCAACAGAATCAGGAACTCCAGTAGTTGCTGCACCTAGAGGGCTATTGACCAAGAGTAGCCTCCAGGATATGGTTGAAAATACCTACAATCATGATAGGCAGTTGACTGACTTAGCTAACAGGCTGTCAGGTTTAATTGACAAGGCTCTCAAGAGGGCAATTAAGAAAGTAGTGGACAGTGTGAGCAAGCTTTACCAGAGGGTAGATGTCATTGAGGGAGTTGTGAAGGAGATTCCATAAGGATGTTAATAAGGCAAAATGGAAGGCTCCGGTTGATGATGCAAATTTGAGTGACATGCCTCTCCCCCAGCGCACCCCCAGTCCATTGGATGATTTATTTGCGGCTTTTGATAATGAGGATGCAGAGTGAGCCGATGATCAGGACCTGGAGTTTCTGCGGGTGATCAGAGAGTCCACACTCACTTCACATTCCCAAAAAGGTGGTGCAAGCACTAGTGCAGAGGCAGTGTATGATGATGAGGCTTAGTCTTCCAGGGAATTGTTGCACCCCTTACTTACTTACTTTGAGCCTAAAGCATTTAGGGTAATGCTTATTTTCGTAGGGGGTGGTGCTTATTTGCTTGGTTGGTTTCTTGTGTTGGGCATGGAGATTTTTTTATTGCCCTTTTTGGGCCTTGACTTCTTTGTTCTCCTGTTAGGCAATTTATTTGGCCTTTGTCGAGCATATTTTGGATGATTATGACATTGCCCTTGTCGGGCCTTTTCTTTATTTAGTTTTGTTGATTAGTGCTTAACTGTTCTCTCATCGGGCTTGATGTTTTTAAATTTTGACTGTGTTGCCGGGTTAGTCTTGTACGATTCCATTATTTTACTACTTGTGTCTTGTAAATGTGCTAGTGCCTATGCCGAGGCCTGTTTTCAAATGATTTATGAGCGCTTGAATTTGTAGTCACCTTGTTAATAGTAGATTAGTAATAAACTCCAAGGATTTTCTTAATACCACGGTTCTTTTTCAAGGAGCAAATGTTTTCTTTAGTTTTCTTTCTCTTTTAATTTTTGTGTCGAATGGGGTCGGTATTTTCCTATGATATATTGAGAGACGACTTTTTTAATAGAAAGTTCCAAGTTTTAGTTTTAGATTGAGTCCATGCTTTACTTGTCCCGAAATGAACCCACCAAAAATTTTCTCGGGAAGAAATTTTTGAAAATCAAAGAAAAGAGGGAAAATGAATTTTGAGAAAAGCACTCTTGTCATGACTTGCACACTCTCAGTTTGGCTTGATATATTCACTAACGAGTGTGTAATGAACTCAGAATAGCTTGTCAAAAGTCATTTGTCCCAATTGATTTTGAGACTAATGTGGAAAAATCTTCTGATGTGATGCCTTGTGTGGTGAGGCTATCCTTTGATTCTTGTGCATATGTGTCATCTAGAATTTGCCCCCAAATGTGATTCAAGGAAAAATTCTAGATGTGACCAAGCTTGGAAGATGACATAGGCCCTTTTTAAATAGTAACTTCACCCAAATGACTTCCCTTGACGTTGATCCTAGTGAACCGGCCCCTTTGAGCTTATGACCTTTCCTTGGTACCTTGTTAACACCTTGAACATTTTTGGAACCTCTATTCTTGCACCCATCCTTCCTAGTGGCTCAAAAGTTAAACATAGGCTAAAAGCCAAAGTTTGGGGGAAATTGGCATGATAACATAGGCAAAAGCATAAGTTTGGAGGTGTATGTACTCAATGTGGAGAAGAAAAGGAATGCACTTCAAGTGCAAGGTAGCACCTTATGTTTGGATTGAAAAGAAAAAAAATTCTCCAAATCCAATGCAATGAGCAAATTAAAAAGAAAAGAATTGGTGCTACCTAGTGAAGATGATACAAGGAGGTTGAATGATCAAGTTGAAAGGAAGAGCTTGGGTTGTGTGCGAAAGAAATAAGGTGAAGTCAAAATTCAAAAATGTGAGCGGTGTTCGAAATGATAGCAAAGAGCTCTAGGGAGGTTTAGTCACTTGAGCCAAATGTAATCCTCACCTTATACCTAGCCAACATCATAACTCGCAAGTACTTAGTGATTCTGAGCTTGGTAACTCTATATTAGTGGCAAATTACATGAAGGGCAAGCCTATGGTTCGATATGTGTGCACTTGAACTTCCTTGAGAGAGTGAGAGTCATTGTGGTTCTCTTATAATCCCTTGTATTATGAATAGCACGATTGTGAGTGGGATTTTCTCTTGTGGTGAATGGCATCATACACTCGAATTGAAACATGAAGTCTCTATTTCAATTGAGAGGAATGAATGAGACAAGTTGTGTGGCAAATCTTGAGGCAAAACATGATGGTCCATGCCAATGAATTGAGAAGCTTGATCTTGTTATGAATGGCAAAATTCCCTTGTTTTTGAATGAAAAATGAAGTCCTTTTAATGAATGATTTGAATTAACCAATTGCCATGAGAATGTGGTGGTCCAAATTGAGCTAAGCAATAGTTGAGTCTTTTGTTTGAGTCTTTTTATTTGATATTTTTCTTTGTTTTTAGAGTAGAATAATTTTGAGTGCAACCCATATGTTTTAGAGCATAATTCATTCCTTATCTTGAGAGTAGCTTACTTGAGGACAAGCAATAGTTCAAGTTTGGGGGTTTGATATGTCGATAATCTACCAACTTATTGAATCTTTAATCATGAGTTATTGTCATGTTTTAATGAGATTTAGAGGTTCTTATGGCCTTTATTGATATGAATGCAAACACTCTTGGTCAAAAGTAGAAAACAAGGAATTGGATCCAAAAGAGCTTGAAAAGAGTTGAAGTGTGAAGATGAGCAAAAGAGATGAAGAATCTGCCGAGAGGTGTGGCCACCGTGCGATGCGCAAAACCCTTGGTGCAGTCCACACCTTCCTTCGCACGGAGTTCAAAAGCAAAAGAAGATTAAGCTGAGAGGTGTGGCCGCCATGCGACATGCACAATGCTGGTGTGGTCCACACCTCCTTGCGCATAACATTCAAAGATCAAGCCATGTCACTGGTCTGCTGGGATAGAGTTGTGCGATGCACACAATGAGACGTGCGATCACACATTGCATTGAACGGCTCCCAAAGGGCAATTTTTTCTATTTATATGTGATAATTTGGGAACCTCCTAAAACCCAATATGGGCATTGTAGTCAGGAGTCTTAGACAATTTTTGAATAGTTTTAGAAATTTTTCTCTCCCGAGGAAAGATAGAGGGTTTTACTCCATTTCCTTCATCTTCAACCTTGAATTCACCATTACTGTACTATTGATCTTTGATATTGGTTATTATCTCCATTAATGAAAAACAATTTGAATTACCCAATTGGTATAATATCTATTTCCTTTAGCATTAGTGGCTAATTTCCTTGTCTAGGGGTATGTGTATGATGGGTACTTGAATTTGGGTATGGATCCTATTTAATTGTGCTTATAATTGCTAAATTGATATCGTCTAGTGAATTCTCCATGTTTTAACTCTAAAATTGATGGTTGCAAACATTGATTAAAATTACTTGATTGTGTTCTTGCTTCAGAAAGAGGTTCATAATTTTGGATGAGAATTCACTAGTGGGTACTTGGGATTTCCACCTAGATTGAGGCTAGAAATAGTTCAATCACCAGAAATCACCCATTTAAGAGTCTAAGCTAGAAATAGTGTGATTTCTCCAAGCCTAAATTAGTTGGTCAATGTTGAAACCATGGTGCTTGAACAAACATCATCGGAAATATGTTTATAGATCAAAAGATTAACATTTGTAACTAAGACCAATGCTACCCATATCATTTATTAAGAATTTTTATAATTGAACAAGTACCCTATCCCGTGTTTAAGTCCCATCGAAAACATACCCTTAGTGGTCCTCACTCTTAATACAAACACACTTTTATTTTATTGTTTTGTTTGAATTACGATTGTGATAGATTCCCAATTACCCGATTCCCCCCTTTATACTTTTATTGATGTTTGAATGAATACTCTATTGGTGATTGATCTATGATAATATTATAGTTAACTCTACCATTTCTCTGTGGGATCGACCCCGACTCCCATCGGGAATATAAATTTTGTTTTGTTCTGACGATAGTTATCACCTCCGTATGGAGAGTTTTACTTGAGCATTATCAATGAACGATGGGTAAATTGGTGTCTTCTCTAATGACCTATTCTATTGTTATGGGTAAACCATTTGTACAAAGTTTTGGGTTAGAAAACTTCCAGATTTGGGAGTTAGAAAATTTGGACTGGGCTAGTCTCGGATGATTTCAGAGCAAGGTATGGTCTAGGACAATCCGAGTGAGGATTGGGTAAAGTATCTTATGTTGATCTAGTTTTTCCGTTAGCTAAGACATTAAGGAGTCCGGGGGACTTTTCAGAAGTGAATTCAGGCGAGTAGAACTTCTGAGGTCAAAGTTGACGTGAAAAGGTTGGTTCGAAAAATCGAGTTTTGAAGTGAGTTGTAAAATGGACACTTTTGGGGGATTTTCTGAGGTTCTATACCATGTCAACTGCTATAGAAGTTTACACCGCGCTACAGCGATGACCGCTATAGCATAGGAATTCCCGCTATAGCGGAAGTCAAAGTCGGTCAGCACCACCATAGCGGTCGTGTCCGCTATGGCAGTGCTGCAATAGCAGAATGGGGACTGCTATAGCAGAGTAAGTCATTTTAAATGAAGAAACTTTCCCAAAAATGTTTAAAAGTTCTCAAGAACATTTTGACGAAGGGAAGAGGCGAATTGGGAGACTCCAACTCAGTTTCCCACTATAAATCATCACTAAGGTAAGGATTTTACTCCCCTACTTCAGTACCTCAATTCTCGGGTGTTAGAATCGATAATTGCAGGCTTGGGGGAATGTTTGAATGGACCTATGAGGGTAGAATGAGGATTATAGGGCGTAGGTATTATTGGATCTTATTTATTATTGTTCAATTATGATCTATTCACCATAAATTGCTTAATGTATCCGTAAAAAGGGTAGTTTTAGGCGAATTAATGGTGGGAAAGCGCTGGGATCGGTGGAATGATCATGGGTTGGCCTGAGGATTAGGATTTATGTATAATCCGGGTATTATTAGGCTATTTGGATTGAATATAGTATTGTATAATCGTTTTTAGACCAAGAACAAGTGAAAGCTTCGGAAAATGGGAAAGCTCCGGTCCAATTGTGTTTTCAGGCTATTCGAGGTAGGTGATGGTTATTGTTTTTCTAAATGAAATGTGTGTGCATATAACTGTCACTTAGTATTGTATGTGCATTGCATGGTCTAGGGAATGGAATTATGAATGTCTAAATGTTCGAGTGTCAATCATGTGAAATGAAATTGGGTTTGTTGCTTGTTGGTTTACAAGTGTGATTTTGTTCATTAATTGTTGATTGTTGGATTGTGTGTGACATTCGGTTGGCTTAGGTACCACCCCTGGTATGGGATACATATTGGTTGGCTCGGGTACCACTCCTAGTATGAGATACTTATTGGTTGGGTCGGGTACCACGCCTGGTACATGTTCTATAATGGTTTGTTCGGGTACCACGCTTGGTACGAGTTTAATTATACTTGTTGATTGTATTTGTCGATTGTTCCATGAGTGGACCGGGTTGATTTTTGAAACTGTGATTGTTGCATATCGGTCCATGCGAGGCCGAGTAGTTATAGTTAAATGTGGGGTTGGTCCTTGTGTAGGCTGGGAAGTGCATGTTAAACACTTTGGTGTTATTCTAGGGATCCTTAGTTGATCCGGGTTACTTATAAAGGGGTATATGCTTAATGTCATTTTTTGTTGTTGTGGTGGTTGTTGAACTTGTTTCATGTAGTTGGTAAGTTAGAGGAAAGACTGAGAGTCTGGAATGATATTGTTTACTTCTTTATTCATGATTGTCGCACTTTACTCAGCCTTGGTTTAGTGTTCATACATTGTTTATTGGAGCTGGCCGATGATCCTACCAGTACACTGTGGTTTTGTGCACTGATACTGCACTTGCTTTCCTTTTGTGAGTACAAGACATATTTCGGTGGCTGCTACGCGACCTTAGTTGTAGTCCCGACGTTTCCAGATTCTAAGGGTGAGTTGCTTTTTCTGGGTTGTCATGGTTTCATCTAGTACATCTCTAGTCCACTGTTTCGGACTTAGAATCATCTGTTTTGTGGTTGAATCCTCGCACTCTAGACATTAGTAGATGTTTTGGTATAGCGACTTTCAGATTCTAGGGGTATTTCCGCAAGATCTTTACTTTTAGTATTGTCTAAGCTATGAATGATAGTTTAAATTAATGCAACTGCTTTTGAGCTGTTAGCTTCGCTAAGTGTTGAGTTTGGTTGTTGGTTCACTCAATTGAGGGTTTTGGGTGGGTTCCACCCGCGGCGATTTAGGTTGTGACATTTTACTATCGCATAATGACATAAATTTATTAAGATTGGAAGATAATCCATTTAGATTGAATTGAATTATATAACAATCGTGAGTCATTATGTATTTATCTTGAAGACCAATATTTTTAATTTATTGCTCACAAGTAGAAATGGGAAGTAAGAACTGCAAACACATGTAAAATATCTTAATTGATAATAAAAAATATTTGCATGACATAATATTTGTTGATTTTTTTTCCAAGTAGAAAGATATATAGTTGATAAGTACTTCTATCATTTATATGAATTTAATTAATGAGAATATAACATATAGTCTCGAATCATAAGTGTATTTTAAACTTTTTATTTAGAATTAAATTTTAAATTCTTTTATGGAAGTTTTCTAAGTATACAATATAGACAATTATATATCAAATTCATTTCTTGGCTTAAATATTTTTATTTTACTTCAATATTTTTTCTCATCAATGTCGATTGGTTATTTATTTTTCTAAATTATAACTATGCATTTTTCATTTTTACCCATTTTTTCTGAATAGTAATCCGCTTAAATTCATTTACTTATCTAATTGTTAATAAGTTATATGTTCAAAATATGTTTAATGTAATACTTGATTTTCTGTATTTTAAATTTTATTTTATTAACTTTTACTACAAATATAACGTTTATAAATACTCAATTCCTCCATTGTAATATTTTCATAGGATTTATTAATATTTTTTAAAGGAGATAACTTGCTTAAGAAGAAGTTATTTTTTCAATTATATTTCGAAAAAAATAACAACATTAAGCATTAATTGACAACTTGAAAAAATAAAGTAAGTAATCTATTATAATAAATAAAATTTGATTTAATTAATTGTAAAGTAAAAAAATATTATATTGTCTATATACGTAAATTGGACTAAGAAATACTAATTATTTTTAGCAAAATTTGATTCGGCAACTTAAAAAATAAATCAAACTTATATTAGTTTAAATATTTAAATTAATATATTTGAAATGAAATAAATTATAAACTTGATTCTCTATTTAAATGCAGAACTACTATTTTAAAATTTAATTAACGCTTCTAGTTTATTTTAATTTCAAGTATTTCATCCTATTTATTTATTGTGGCATGTTACTTTTTTATACTATTTTAAATATTTTTCAAAAAATTAATTAAATTATCCTTATTTATTTCTTAGTCTCAATTTAATATATTATCAGTTTTACTGCTCTAATTTATTTCCATTATATACTAGAGCCAAAAATAAAGGAGAAAATAATCAATTATATTTTAAATTTTAAAAATTAACTTTTTAATATTAAAGTAATTATTTTTAGTAAACGTGATGAATGCGAAATATGTTAAGAATTAAATTGAAGTAATAGCTAAATAGAACAATTGGATTATAATATCATAATAAATAAGAAAATAAGAAAAAGTGTATGGTCTTGATTCTTGAAGTTACATAAATAAATAAATAAATATTAAAAAACACTTCTCCATAACTTTTTGAAGACAATAAATGAACCCCACATCTTTAAATGTACACTTAAATTTTTTACTTTTTCAATGCTTGACCATTAGAATTTCTAGAACATAGATTGATTTATTTTTTTGGGAAATTTCATACTTTCTTTGCACATGTACAATTGCCTTAAGCTATATTTTTTGTTAATTGATAAATTTATCGTTGGTCGTCCTAGTGATGACTCTTCTATATAATAGAAAAATAAATAATATTTAATACAATTATAAAATATCTCTTTGGTCCCATAACAAAAGTAAGAACATGTATGGATTTTTCTAGAATTATATTTTGATCATTAATTATACAATTATTATTTTTCCCTTAGATGAAGTTAAAATTACTAAAATATCATTGGTCCTCCTCCTCATGGCTCTTCTATATAATAATAAAAAAAATATAATAGAAATAAATAAAAATCAAATGTGCAAGTAAAAAATAAATTTAGATAAATTAAAATACTTACCTTAATATTTATGATATTATTATGCTTAACAAATGAAACAAAAATTGATTCCATAATATAAAAAAATGAATAAAAATGAGTTTGTAACTATTGAGGATGTCAGGATCCAAAATCGGACCATAATGGCGCCTACTAAAACACCCAGTAGGCAAGCCAACCCAAGAGATGCAGAAGTATAATATAACACTTAAATAAGGATCAGCAGAAGAAAAATAATACAAGATATGGGCCAACAATATAGATATATACCTACAGTACTGATAAGTTGGTAATCTACCTACTTATTGAGCCTTTATTCATGATTTATTTTCATGTTTGCCTTTATTGTCTTAAATGCAGGTACTCTTAGTCAATTGAAGGAAGAAAAGGAGTTGAACCCAAAAGATCTTAAAATGGAAGCTAACGTACATAGATGATCAGAAGGGAAAGGATCTACTAAGATGGGCGAAGAGATATGCGAGCCACAAGAGAGCATCTGCGATTCACAGGTGCCAGTGCGCACGGAGAGAAGAACACTGCCTCAACAGTCAAAGCATGCGAACCACAAGTCTAAAGGGGCGATCACACCTTCCATCGCACACAAGGCCGCAAGTTACAAGTTCAACACTGCCTAGAGGACAGGACACCTGTGAGCCACAAGTCGCAAGGGGCAACCGCAGGTGCCCTCGCACCTCGCTTCGCATCCTTTCTGAAGGGTAAAATCATCCAAATGTGTATGACATAATTGGAAAGGTTTAAAATTTTTGGGACTTGTGCAAAGGATATACATCAGTTTTTACTTTCCCAAGAAATATAGTTGATAGAGTACAATTTTCTCTTTTTCTTCTCTAGTGAAAAATACCATTGTAAGCAATTTGGAGTTTGGAATTTGAATTTTGCTTGCAGAATGAATGGAATTTTGGAAAACCCAATTGGTATCTTCTCTTATTCTCTCACTATAGATAGCTAAACTCAATTCTAGGGCTGTGTGTATGATGGGTGTGTGAAATTGAGAATGGGTATTGATTATTTGTGTTTATAATTTGTTATTAAGTATGGGTCTATTGAATTCTTTATGTTTTAATTATAAAATTCATGGTTGCAAACATTGATTTAACTTACTAATTATGTTCTTGTTTGAGAGAAGAGTTCTTCAATTGGGTAAGAATTCAATAGTGGGGATTTGGGATTTCCGCCACAAATTGAGGTTAGAAATAGCTCGATTTTAGAAAATTCCCATCTAAGAGTCAAATCTAGAAATAGTTTGATTCACCTATGCTCAAAATTAGTTGGTTTGATGTCAAACTATGGGGCTTGAAAGAGACCATAGTAAATATACTTAGTGGGTTGAAAAACTACTAAATATAGATTAAACCAAGCTACCCATGCTAATAATTGAAAGGTCACTTGAATAATCAATCTTTATCCCATTGTATGACCCTATCGGAAGCACACACCTAGTCTTCCAACTCTTGATAAGCAAACTGTGTTTACGTTCTCTTTTTGCTATATTTGGAACTGTGATTTTCCAAACCTTTTCCTGCCACCTTTACTTTTGCTTGTTCGAACAATTTGCTTACTCTAGTAAATTAATTTTTTATGTTTAGTGTCAAGTCATCATACCAATCTTTGTGGATTTGACCCCGACATCCGTTGAAAACTTATTATTTTACTTGACGATCATTACCACCTTCTTCGGGAGAGTGCTTGCTATCAAAAATGGCACTGTTGCTGGGGATTTGCTTGTGATTTGCCATTTTATGGTCTATTGATTCACTTTTGTTAAGCATTTGTTCTCTTTACGTTTTCATTGTTTTTGTTGATTTGAGTAGGTTGCATATGATCCAAGCAGACGATCAAGAAAGTGTGGAAGGATATATGGATGTGGAGGATAGGCCTATTATTCATGGTGCCGTGGGTGCCGTCCGGCTACCTCCAACCATTGGCAACACTGTATTCCATATAACGAGTACAATATTGAACTTGATAAAAATGAAGGGGCTATTTGGAGGGCTGGCCCACAGATGTGCCGCCATTCTACGACACATTTAACGCCTCTAAACTAAGAACAATCGTAAGTTTTCAAGCAACCGTCATCGTTTTTGATGTTTTATGTTATGTTTTCAGGAAAGAGAGACAAACATAGAAACGGAAGGAAATACGAGCAAAACGACGTTCTGGATAAGAGTGACGGCCAGAGTGACGGCCAATCACCAAGGTGACGGTCCGTCAGCCTGGCCGTCAACTTGAGGCAGCACCACTGCCTAGTGGCGACGGCCACCGTGATGGTCCGTCAAGCATGTGATGGTCCGTCAGCCCAGACCATCAAGTTGAGGCAGTACGCGACGCGGATTCCGAACGTTTTTGGGTTTATTTCCTGGACTCCTATAAAGACCCTATGTTAGGTTTATTTGATGGATGGATTACCAATTCATTACCCAATAGTTCTAGGATATTTTTGGAGCATGTTTTGGAGAGAAAACTCGACACTATACGTTTTTCTTCTTCATCATCTTGTTCTTGATCGTTCTTGGGATCCTGGTTTTCTTGTTCTTGGATAATTGAAGCTAGTTTTTATACATTGTAAGAATCTTTTATTTCTATTATGAATATAATATTCTTCTCTTTTCCCAATATCATGAGTAACTAACTTCCCACAACTAGGGTTGTGGGAGCCATGGCAAAAGTAGCAATATAGATTCCGGGTAGCGTAGGGTTCAATCTTTATGTTGTCACGTTGTTAATCATTCATCTATTAACGTTTTCTACTGGTTGCAAACATTAGAACATGCCTAGGTTTAATTTGCTTGAGTAAAGAGATTAAAACCGGGAAATTTGATTAACTACAAGGATTCGAGACTACCAACTCTCGTCTTATGATTAATGCTATAACTAGATTAATCTACTTGATGTTTAGGATTGAAACAAGAAAGTTCACCTTTTTAAGTTCGAGAGAATAAAAAAGGAAATTCGTCTATTTGGTTGAGAAACGTTTAGACGATACCATAAATTCAATCACATCGTGACATGCATATAGAAAGAACCCGGTTAAGCCTTGAGTCAAAATTGTTACGACGCCATGGTGAACACTTCCCTAGTTCACTCTCATATTGATTAATAATCGTGTTTTATTATTTGCTTTGGTTAAATATTGTTCACACAAACCCCCCCCCCCCAATTTACCGGAAACTATCGACTACTAGTTATCTAATTCACAAACGACCTAATTTGCACCTTATTCCCTGTGGGATCGACCCCAACCTTGTTGGGTTCTATATTTGACAGCGACCGCTTACACTTCGTATTTGGAGTCGTAATTTGGGCGTATCAAATTTTGGCGCCGCTGCCGGGGAATACGGTTGTTTATTAAGTTGGGTGTGTTTATTTGACTCTTAGTCATATTTCCTGCTTTTATTTTTATTTGTTGTTTTTGTTTGTTACAGGGTACATAGTTGTGCATGCCAAGTACTCGACGCTCGGGAAACCAATATTAGCCTGCGACCCCGAGCTTGCAAGAACGATAAGGCGAAACATGAATGAGCAACAACAAGAGGCAGCGAGACTCGCTGCAGCTCAGCAAGCCTAACAACGTTTGAATGCTGGTGGTCTTGAGGTCGACATTGAGTTGAATGATGAGGAGGTGGACTTAGATGGAGTTGGGGCCACGGGCGCTATTGCGTTTCCTCCGCTAGCACCCGGGGCCAAGTTCAACATTACTAGCACAATGATTCAGCTGTTGAATTTGAGAGGAGTTTTCCGTGGTGTTGCTGGTGACGATCCAAACCGGCACCTGATGAATTTTGTGGGTATCTGCAAGTCGTTCGAATTGCCTGGAGTAAGTCAGACAGCGATCAGGCTCAGGTTGTTTCCATTGTCTCTGTCTGATGTGGCAGCGTTATGGTTGACAGAGCTAACCCCCGACTCTATCACAACCTGGGGAGCGCTGAAAGGAGCTTTCCTAGAAAGGTTCTTTCCTCCCTCTAGGATGATACAGTTGAGGGATGAAATTAGCAACTTCAGACAACAACCTCATGAGGCGTTACACGAGACTTGGTTGCGGTTCAAGAAAAAGCTGACACAATGCCCAAACCATCAGTTGACCGACAATTTCCTGATGCAGATGTTTTACAGGGCACTAAATTCAGCTACCAAGCCGATACTGGATAATGCAGCAGGTGGAGCGTTTATGGGTCTCACTTTTGCCGATGCCACAACTATTTTAGACAGGCTCACCAAAACCAACAGGGCCTGGCATACACGTGATACAGAGGTAGCAGCTAGCACTTATGCAGTTGGTATGTCAGCAGAGCAGCGCAGGAAGGAGGAAGAGCGGGACCAAGATATGGCCCATCTGAAGACGCAAATGGACCTACTGACAAAGCATTTATTGTCAGGAGGTATCAAAAAGGTGAAAGCTGTGGGTTCCCAAGGTAGAGCAGCAGAGTTTGAATCTGATGAGGAGGCGAATTATTTGGGTGGTTTCCAGGCCAACGGCCAAGGAAACCAAGGTCGGAACTATCAGAAGGACAACTACTATGAAAAAGCTGGCTACAAAGATCGTGATCAGGGTAACTGGAAGAATAACACTGATAGAGGTGGGTTGTATGTACCACATGGTAACCGGGAAAGAGCTAACACCGAGATAGGGACGTCCAAGCTAGAGAACATGATGGCTAAGATGCTGCTGAAGGTGGAATCTACCGACTCCGCGGTAAAAGAGATGAGGACGGAGTTATAAACAATGAGTCAAGTAGTGGATTCACATTCCACCTTGATCAAGCAACTGGAACAGCAAGTGGGTCAAATCTCGGCATCTCTAAATCAAAGGAGGACAGGTACCTTGCCGAGTGACACCGTTCAAAATCCGAGGAAGGATGGGAGCTGTATGGCGATCACTACAAGAAGTGGTAAAACGTTACCGGAATCACATCCGGTAATTCAGACTTAAGGTGATGTTGCGAATGACAATGTGGCGGAGGATGCTACGCAAGGCTCACGAATAAAAGCAAGGAAGTTAAAAAGCTTCCAACTAGGATGCCTCGGCCACCACCTCCTTTCCCATAGCGTTTGAAGAAGAAAGCGGACGATAGCAAGTTCCTGAACTTCATGACCATGCTGAAGAAGATATCAGTCAACATCCCTCTGGTGGATGCTCTTGAACAAATGCCCGGATATGCCAAGTTCATGAAGGACTTGATTACCAAGAAGAGGTCAGTAAGCTTTGAGCCAGAAGATAACCTCCACCACTGCAGTGCTATCTCTTCAAGATCATTAGTGGAAAAGAAGGAAGATCTAGGTGCTTTTACTGTTCCCTGTACTATTAGGAAAATCAACTTTAAAAAAGCCTTATGTGATCTTGGTGCTAGCATCAACTTGATGCCGCTAGCAGTATACAAACAATTGGGTTTGGGAGCGCCCAAACCAACTACCATGAGGGTGCTAGTGGCTGACCATTCAGTAAAGCGACCAGTGGGAATATTGTCTGATGTGCTGGTCAAGGTTGGTAAGTTTATATTCCCGGCTGACTTTGTGATCTTAGACTGTGAAGTGGACTTTGAAGTTCCCATAATCTTGGGACGACCATTGTTATCTACTGCAAGAGTGTTGGTCGACATGGAAAGAAATGAACTGAAATTCAGATTAAACAATGAATTGGTCAAGTTTGATGCGTGTAAATTGATGAAGCAACCAAGAGACATGAGAGTGGTCGCGGTTATAGATGTGGTTGATGAAGCCCCTGTGGAATTGCATATTGAGGAGAAGGGTCCTGTCGAGACCCTATCTGTTATGATAATGAGGTTGCGATTGCAAAAAGGGAAGCATGTAGAGGAATGCGGTGAAAACAAATCAAGGAAGAGAAAACACCGCAAGAAAACCAACAATGAAAGAGTAAAAAAGTTGCCGCGACTAGCTGCGGAATGGATAAAAGAAGAAGTTGGAGCTCAACGGGATGGGGTAGCTGGCACCTATTCCATCGATTTCGCCTGCTTTGGAGACCCTGGCGGTCTCCAACATCATGCCAGACTCTGAGCCCCATGGACTTCACAGGTATTCCTTTCTCTCACAGCTTTAGTTTTCACATGTATGCATTGGGGACAATGCATGAGTCTAAGTTGAGGGTGTTGTGTTACTTGTGAGTCTTTCACCACCGAGGGTTTTTGTTGCCGTGTTTCTTTTCCCTCCAGTGTGCTATCTAGTAGAACCGGCATGTTTAGGTTGTCGTTTAAATTTTAGTTGTTTTCTAGTGTCTATAGCAAGCATGGCGTTTTTTTTGAAAAAGTAACTAAAAGGAGCCCCCTTTGAAAAAGTTGATTTTGTACTTATGTTTGAAACGATTGACTGTCTGGATCCTTGGATGTCATTGTGTGGTTATGATTGGAATAAGTATGCTTAAGCCGAGTTGTTGTCTTGATAGTTGGTAGTGGTATGGATTCTTGGTGCCAAGTGTGTGTGAGCGTATTGTTATAAATTCTTACTCTGTGCATGCATCTAGAACTTGCCCGATCTATTTTGTTAAGTTTGAAGTTGGTTGCTTAGGAAAGGATCACAGGCCCTTTTTGTGTGCAGTCCACTTAGCCTATAAGACCGTCCAAATGCAAATAATCCCTTTGAACCCTGTTTGAGCCATAATTGACCCTATTCTTTCAATAATCTGTCACCGTTCCTGTTTAAATTTGAATCCCTGTTTTGGCCCTGGTCCTCCCTTGGACATCGTGCACCTCGACTCAGGCAATCAGCCTAAGTTGAGGGTGGCTACTATAGAGGTAAATGATAAGAAAAATAGGATGGATAAGATTGGTTGTGAATAGAATGAAAATTCCGGGTGTGTGTCTAAAAGAAAGATAAAGAAACAAAAAAAAAAGATGAAAAAGAACGAAAAATAAATAAAAAGAAGTGTCAGAATAATGAGGCCGCACCTGTAGCTAGAAAGAAGGGAATAAAGAGGTGAATAAGGATGGACAAAGTAAAGTTATGTGGAAATAGTAGGTCGGTAATTCCAAGGAGGGTTTAGTCACTATTCCCCAAACGTATCCTACCTGCACCCGAAGCCTCGTTACAAGCCTAAACAAGTCCAGTAAGTGATCCTGAGCGGCTTTCTGAAGAACTGAAATAGAATAGTAAGGGCAAGCTTATGGCATCGCATGTGCATTGTTTGAACTCGTTTGTGAGTGTGACCGCCTTACCTAGTCCTAAATCTTGTGTGTGGGACTTCTTTCTAGTGAGGGCACCAAGATTTCTGTATTGTCTATTGACTGTTAGGATAGCTGTGCGTGTGCATGCATAATATTCTATCATATCGGAATGACATGTTTGGATCCTTGCAAGTTAACGTTTCATACATTTGTGTGCTACTAGGGAGCTTGATTTAAAATTGAATGACCATGAGTTGCTAGAGACACGAGTTTGTTTTCTTAGTTGAGTCGTCTTATTGTTTTCTTTTATGTCATGTTGCTTGAGGACAAGCGAACGTTTAAGTTGAGGGTGTTGATGTGCCGCCATTCTACGGCACATTTGACGCCTCTAAACTAAGAACAATTGTAAGTTTTCAAGCAACCGTCGTCGTTTTTGATGTTTTATGTTATGTTTTCAGCAAAGAGAGACAAACATAGAAACGGAAGGAAATACAAGCAAAACGATGTTCTGGATAAGAGTGACGGCCAGAGTAATGGCCAGTCACCAAGGTGACGGTCCGTCAGCCTGGCCGTCAACTTGAGGCAGCACCACTGCCTAGTGGCGACGGCCACCGTGACGGTCCGTCAAGCATGTGACGGTCCGTCAGCCCAGACCGTCAAGTTGAGGCAGTACGCGACGCGGATTCCGAACGTTTTTGGGTTTATTTCCTGGACTCCTATAAAGACCGTATGTTAGGTTTATTTGATGGATGGATTACCAATTCATTACCCAATAGTTCTAGGATATTTTTGGAGCAAGTTTTGGAGAGAAAACTCGACACTATACGTTTTTCTTCTTCATCATCTTGTTATTGATCGTTCTTGGGATCCTGGTTTTCTTGTTCTTGGATAATTGAAGCTAGTTTTCATACATTGTAAGAATCATTTCTTTCTATTATGAATATAATCTTCTTCTCTTTTCCCAATAGCATGAGTAACTAACTTCCCATAACTAGGGTTGTGGGAGCCATGGCAAAAGTAGCAATATAGATTCTGGGTAGCGTAGGGTTCAATCTTTATGTTGTCACATTGTTAATCATTCATCTATTAACGTTTTCTAGTGGTTGCAAATATTAGAACATGCCTAGGTTTAATTTGCTTGAGTAAAGAGATTAAAACCGGGAAATTTGATTAACTACAAGGATTCGAGACTACCAACTCTCGTCTTATGATTAATGCTGTAACTAGATTAATCTACTTGATGTTTAGGATTGAAACAAGAAACTTCACCTTTTTAAGTTTGAGAGAATAAAAAAGGAAATTCGTCTATTTGGTTGAGAAACGTTTAGACGATACCATAAATTCAATCACATCGTGACATGCATATAGAAAGAACCCGGTTAAGCCTTGAGTCGAAATTGTTACGACGCCATGGTGAACACTTCCTTAGTTCACTCTCATATTGATTAATAATCGTGTTTTATTATTTGCTTTGGTTAAATATTGTTCACACAAACCCCCCCCCCCCCAATTTACCGGAAACTATCGACTACTAGTCATCTAATTCACAAACGACCTAATTTGCACCTTATTCCCTGTGGGATCGACCCCAACCTTATTGGGTTCTATATTTGACAGCGACCGCTTACGCTTCGTATTTGGAGTCGTAATTTGGGGGTATCACCCACGAAGATGCAAATTGACATATCCAAAATTTTGTCGATATTTTTCAGCTCTTCAATATACAAAATATAACTCAAGAATTGATCTGACTTCAGTTATTCTCATTCTCTCTTATGGGAGAGGCAACCGCATAACTTGAAGAACTCCCGGAGGGCTATATTACGACTTGGAATGGGTTGGTTGAAGCTTTCTAGGTCAGATTTTTTCCACCCTCATGTATGATGCACATGCAAGATGAGATTACAAATTTTTGGCAATGGCTAGATGAGCCATTGCATGAGGTATGGTTAAGGTTCAAGAAGAAGTTATTGCTATGTCCAAACCATGGCCTACTAGAAGGGGTTCATCTCCAAAGCTTCTATCGAGCACTTGACTCTATGAACAAATCGGTGGCTAACAACATCGTGGGTGGATCTATTATAGATCAAGAGTATGGTCTCGCTTTGGCTCTCTTAGATCGAATGACAAAAACTAATAGAGCATCGCATACAAGAGATGCTGAAGTTTTGTTGGGTGTTACTTTCTCCATAATGACTAGTGAGATGATGAGAAAGGAGGAGAGAGATGAGACCATAGCCAAAATAATGACCAAATTGATTTGTTGGCCAAGCATACGATGGGAGCCGAGACTAAAAGTGTCAATGTTGTTGGAACTTATGGTTCAAAAGGTCATGATGAGGATATTTACTATCCTATGGATGAAAAAGCTTGTGTTCTAATGGCGGGTTCTCACCCCGGGTATCAAGATGCCAATCAAGGCTCTTGGTAACCTATGGATGAGAACCAAGGTTGGGACTGAGATAGAGGAAATCAATGGAGGGATAGAGAGCAAGGTTGAGACAGTAAAGGTAAATGGAGAGAGCGTGAGAAAGACAGTGATCACTACAATCACCAAAGTGCTAACCTCTATGTACCTCTGCCCAATGCCAATGTTTTTCCATTCCAACCAAGTATGAGTGATCCCGCAAGCTCAAAAATTAAAGATATGGTGTCAGAAGTGCTGAAAAGGGTTGAATTTATGAATAATAGGGTGAAGGATTTAAAAAGTGAGGTGTCTACTCTTCATCAAATGGTGAGTTCCCACTTTACATCGATCAAAAATTTGGATGCTCAAATGAATCATTTATCATCCAAAATGAACCCTCATTTAAAAAGGTACCCTCACAAGTGATACTCTTGCAAATCCAAAAAATGATGGTCATGTGATAGAGAATGTCACTAGAAGTGGGAGGATGCTTGATAGGGTGAGAAAACTGACCAAAGAAGTCGTGGTTGAGAAGAGTTATGATGTAAGTCCAGATACTAGGGTGAATCTTGGTGCACCCAATATAGTTGCCAATGATGATAGCCTAAATAAGGAGAAGGATGAGATAAAATTACCTCCTCAAGTTGCAATTGAGGTAGAAGAGGAAAAAGAGGAGGAAGCCTCTAGTGATCCAAGACCATTGCCTAATGGTCCTCCCCCATATCCTCAGAGCTTAATCAATAAAAAAGAAGATAATCAATTTAAGAAGTTTGTAGACATGTTTAACAAACTATCTATCAACATTCCTTTATTTGACATTGTCATGAAAATGTCGGGTTATGCTAAATTCATGAAACAATTATTGAAGAAGAAAAGAGTGATTGATGTGGGGGCGGTTGAAGTGTCCCACAATTGTAGCGCTATCATGATAAGCAATATAGCCCCCAAGTGGGAGGATCCAAGAGCTTTCACCATCCCTTGTACCATTGGTGTTTTCTTGTTCAGAAAAGCCTTGTGAAACCTTGGGGCAAGCATCAACTTTATGCCCCCGTGATCTTCAAAAAGTTAGGCTTAAGTCCCACTAAACCTCCACCGATGAGGTTACTAATGGCTGACCATTCAATAAAGCTCCCAGTGGGAATATTATTTGACGTGTTAGTGAGAGTGGACAAGTTCATCTTGCCGGCTGATTTTTGTGGTGTTAGATTGTGATATTAATTTCAAAGTGCCTATTATCCTAGGGTGTCCATTCTTAGCTACGGAAAGAGCCCTAGTCAATGTTATGCTAGGTGAAGTCAAATTTTGAGTGGGGAGCGAGGAGGTCACATTCAATGTTTATCAATTGATGAAGCTTCTGGACGAGTATAGGGTGGTATCCATAATTGCTACCACAGATGAGATAGTTGGAAGTCCTTGGGAAGATGAAATTGGAGACAAACCACCGGCAATTCTGCTTGTTATCTACAGTGATGGTGGAAAGAAGGATCCTGGGAGATTGATCATGGCTAAGTCACCGTATTTGGCAGATATGCACATGGATCCTAATGACACTCTTCAATTTTCTGTACATATATGATGTTATCAACTTGGCAACTAGATTATGTGATGAAAATCTTAAAGAAGTACCTCCGGTGTTTTGGTTGGGATTGTGCCAATCGTATTGGCATGGCCCCTAGCAATGATTGATTTGTGAGGTACTATCGTCGTGCCACAATCTAAAATTAAGCGCTTCTTGAGAGGAAACCCAAGTGTTTTTAGTTTATTTACTTCACTTTTTGTTGTTTTTGGTGTGATTTTAGGAATGCATAGAGATTGAAAAATGGCTAAGTGAAAGAAATTTTTTGGAGGGCATGTGCGCCACAACCTGCATTTTGAAGGTGGTATTTTGCAGCCGCAAGTGGCGTCACCCCCTTTTGGTAGTGAACTGAAGAAGAAGTAAAATGTCTAAAGGCAAATGCGAGCCTTCGCATGTCAAACCAGAGAACTAGCACCAAAGCATCTTATAAGCGTAACTTGTGAAGTGACATGCAAAATGCATGTGGTAAGGTGAAAATCGCATGTGGCACCGCAGGTGTAGGTAAGTTTAAATTTTTATTGACCTACCCGTTGACTGACCCAACCCAGAATTTCGACCCACGTGTTTTCTTATTCTTTTCTCCTTAAAACTGACTTCCCCACTCCCTTTTCCTCCATTATTCTCTATAGAAACCTTCAAACTCTCCCTAAACTCCCTTAATCTCCCAAACTCTTCTCCAAAATATCCTTTTCCCTCTCCAACACTTCACCACCGAAGCACCGCCAGCTACCGCTCCTCTTTTTCTGGCCTAAATTTTTTGGTTCACTATTGTTAAGCCTCACAACTCCAATTTTTTACTCCTCACTACTTCACTTGTGGTAAGTTCTCCAATGTTAAATCATTATTTTAAGTATTTTGGGAACATTATTAGTGAAGTATGCTACTTAGATTCTACCATATTGGGTTGTGCTTGAGATCTGATTTTTGAACCATAATTTTGGGGTTTTATTGTTGATATTGGGTGTGAAAACTTGGTGAATCTTGTTTTTAGAGTTATGCATGTTGGTTGTGATAATTTTTAGCCTAAAATTGTGAATTTGGGGTGAAGTCTGAGTAGCCCACTTATGACGATGCATGATTTGGCCCAATGATAGATTGGGTGACGTCGTTCTTAAGGGCAAATCATCGTCCTTGTGTGGGGTGGAGTGAATTTTTGTAGCGCTTGAATATGCTTTTGATGCTTTTTGTGATGCTTGATATTTCCAATGATAGATGAGGTAACGTCCTTAAGGGAAGTAATTGAGCACACATCTCCTATTGTTTGGGTCTTGCATGATTGTGAAGTTTTTCAGGGAAGTCTGAGTACCTGGATAACTTCGTAGATTAGTCAACTATTATTTTTCCATGCCTGAGTTGTCCAAAACTGCATGTCTTGCCTGTTGACTACGTGTGTGTCATAGGTTTTTACATTGCAAATTACATGTGCAACGCAAGTGATAGCGAAGAATTGAAATATTCTCACTGCTCCTCACATGCATTTCACAAGTCTTCATTTTTGGACCACATATGGCGGTGCAGGTAAAGGGTAAAAGTTGCCAGGTTTCTGTTAGCAAGGGTGAAAGCACATGCAGAACATGAGTTGACGCATTCAAAACACATATGCCTTCGCCCATGCCAACCTCTATTGCCCAGGCCCTCTGATAGCATGTTCGAAGTCACATGTGAAGCACAAGACACCACTTACGAATCGCACATGACACACACATGATACCAGCCCACCTGGTGCTCTTTTTCTTCTGCTATGCATTTGATTTCTTTTTATTTCATTAACTTCTTGTAGTATTTTCTTCATTCAATATTGAAAACCATAAAAAGATTTTTGTTTGTTTTGCTGGTACTTACATCTGTTTGCAGGACCATGACTTTTTGTAGGTCAAAACCGAAAGGAAAAGCCCCAATGGGAGCTTCGACATTAGCAGACCCTCATGTACCTGTGCAAAATGATGGACTATCTGAAACACAAATTCAATTTGGCCTTGAGGAGATGGAATCTTATTATCTCACCTTTCGTGACTAGCGAGCTATTATGGAAGAATCGGGGTTTGGTATAGACTCCTTCAAGAATGAGTTCCCAAATATAGCAATGCAGTTCTATGAATGAGTGTGGGATTAATTTGCTGAAGTTTTCGGTCCTTATTTCCTTGAATTTGTACGATAATTTTATGCTTCTTACCAATCCAGGCAATATATTCTGAAGCATAAAGGCCTCGTGAACAAAATACCATGTCTACAATCAGTCCTAGTGCGGGGCAAAGAGGTTGACATTACTCCCAATGCCATTAAATCTATAGTCTGGGATGATGCACCACGCTCGCCATCGGGGTTTGCTAGGCGTTTAGCCTCACAAGAAGACCAATATGATTGGGTAGTCAATTTCATTGCTGAAGGCTAACCTTTTTGGGTAGTTTCTAAAGGTCAGATCTCTCGTCAAGATCTTAAGTTTGAGGCTCGAATATGGTTAGATTTCATTTGCACACAGCTTATTCCATTAAAATATACCATCCATGTTTCCATCGAGGTAGTCTCATCTCATGTATTATGTCTATCATTCGCATCAATGAGGGGGAAATTATTGCTGATCAATTCAAAAGAAAAGCTAGACATTAGTCTACTTCTATGCCTTTGCCTGTTCTTATAGTAACATGTGTCTATGAGCAAGGTATCCTCTATTCCAGCCATTGGATAGAACTTGCCGAGTGGAGGGCATGATTGATTTGGCCACTAAGAGGGATAAAGATGCCCCATCCATCAAGAGGAGAAGGCTCTCTAAAAATCCAAATGCATTTGAAGGTACATGTCCTACCCTTATTGCTACACATGATCATTTGGAGGGTCCAATTCCTACAGTTGGGGTATCGGGACACATTCATAATGTTCCCCCATCACTCACCTATCTAAAGCACCAGCTAATTTTTCATCATGTGGGTTCCTCAAGCTTGCTCATGTGGAACGTAACAATGATGATCTTTTGCACAAGATAGCTAGAGATATTCCATCCATGATTTGCAATGCGATCAAATCAGCTTTAAAGCTGGTAGTAACTAACTTGAAAAACTTTACACTCGGATTGTCACAGTGAAAGGGGATATCTTTGAACTCAGGAAATAAGTACCCCAAGCCACATCAAAGGTCCCACATTTGTATATAAATCTACTGACTCCTACTTTAGCCTCACCTCCTAGGGGTAAGAGTCCTCGTAGTGATTGGTGTGTGGGTGGGAACCTGAATGATAATGTGGGAAAATCTGACATACAAGAAGTGTTTGAGCTGAACATGAATGCTACAAAGTATAAGGATCCACTTGTGCAAAATCGGCTGCAAGATAGACCCAGCTGGGCTGCCCCCTCCCTCATATCATGAGTTGATGATTATTCCAGATAAGTGGGAAATTATTGACCCTTATGACCCCCTTCCGGTTAGCTGGGACCCATCGATTCCTTTGGTGAAGGGATTTTAGATAGACCCAGAGCACACATATGTTCCACCACCATTCAGGCATCCAAGAGCACATCACCGATATTATTTGAGAAGGCATCGTCATCAGCCTTAGAATCTCCAAGGAGTTTCTGCACTTATTCTCTTTATATAACTTTTTGTGCATTGTGTAAAATGCTTCATTTCAGTTGGGGTGTAATTACTATTTAGACCATTATGAAGCATGTGTAAATCATTATTTGGCCCTTGTCGGGCCTATTTTGGATGTTTATGTGTGCCCTTACCGGATTGATTTTTCATTTTAAATGTTTGATATTGTGACCTTGTGAGGTTTAATGGTTATAATTGTGTAAATATGAGTTGCCATAACACGGATTTAGTCCTACACGCTCAATTATTTCACTACCCATGCTTTGTAAATGCTCTTAGTGCCTACATTAAGCCTCGTTCTCCATTGATCCACGAGCGCTATAACACCTCAAAAATCAAACCAGCTTTCTAAGTTTAGAAACTCTAAAAAATTCCATATTTCCAGGAATGACGGGTCCAAACTATAGACCATTGTCTGAACCACGGGTCATGGAATGGAGCCGTAAGTTGAGCTTGCCAGGTTCAGACTCTGGTCTGAGAACCACGAGTTGGTTCTATGGACCGTAGTTCAATCTACGGGTCCATCCTGTTAACTCGTGGTACCAGACCTGAGGGCTGACTGATTCCCCAAGAATAACGAGTCAAGTCTACGGTCCATAGTTTGAACCACGGACCATCCTGTAACTCGTAGAACTTAATTCAGAGGATTGCATATCCCCCAGGAACTATGACTTGGGTCTACGACCCATGATTCTTTTTACGGGTCTGTCCTGTTGACCTGTAAACCGCCTTCTGCAGCTTGTTCTTTTGTCCAGGAACGACGGATGGAAACCACGAGCCGTGATTTGGTCTATGACTCATGGAACTCATCTGTGGTCCCTAAAAGTCAACTTTTTCCTGCTAATTATGTCCTAGGGGTATTTTAGTCATTACCCATGCTTTTAACTCCTAAATGATGTCGTTTTTACTATTTATAGAAGGGTTTTCACCCTCATTAGCCTAAGTCCCTTCTAAAATCTTCATTCATCTCCTGAAAAGGAAAATAACTCTCTCAAGCTCCAAGTTCAAGTCTCCTAGTCTTTTTCATTTCAAGTGGGTTAGCTTCAATCAAGGTATGTGGGTATTCAACAATGGGTTCCTTTCACCCTTGTGCCCAAAACCCCAAATTCTTATTTTGAATTATGAACTTGTGAAATTAGGTTTTTGATCTAAATTGGGGAAAACTTATGAAATTAGTTTTTATGTATCAATTCATGGTTTCTTATGGTTTATTTATGATTTGATCAAGATTCCTTAATTGGTTTCAAAAGCCCATGCATCAAAACTTATTTCTAGCATGATTTCAAGTGAATGTTTACATGTTTAGATAACATGTCCATATATATTTACGAAATTGCATGCCTAATTCTTCAAGTATGATTTAAGAAAGAAACGTATGTCTTGAATTATGGCTATGCTAAGTTTCATGAAGTTATGATATGAGAATTGCATGATGCCCGATGTGTTTCCATGCTTTTCAAACAAGATTTGGCATGAGATTGTGCCACTATCAAATTATGAGCTATATGTATATGTTTTGGGAGTAGTATTTAGCACCGAGCAATAAGGGTTTGATTACCCAAGTCCAAAACTATGTTGCTAGCGTAGGTTATGAAATGAAGCGCCCTATGAGCTTATGAGAGTGGTCCCATATATTGATCATGGTGTCCTGTGCTTAGCGGGCATTAGGACAGCTTTGCCGACTAGGGTTATATAGTTGGGTATGGTGAATCATTCCTTGGAATGGTTCAAGTCAGCTTTGCTAACTAAGGTTATATAGTTAGATTTTATGTAGCTCACATGGTCTATTGTCGGTTATAAGAAACTCCCTTAAGAATGTTTTGACTTGTTTTAAGCTTATGAAATCTATTTTGAAGTTTTGATTCTCATCTCATGTTTACTATTCAAGTTACGATATTTACTTGTGATATCCCTTTTATGCATGAACTCAGTTTTAAGAACGTTTTCAATATGATTGTGCATGTCTCACATACTCGGTACATCCTATAGTATTGGCACATATTTTTCACTGTAGTCTCTTGATGATGCAAATTTAGGCTCCTTCCCTCAAACACGTGGCTAGAGATTTCAGGCCATTCCCAGCCCGCTGTTGGTGAGTCCTTATAGTCCAAGGGCTGGTTATGATCTTAGTTAGTTTATGGTTATTTACTTCCATACTTTGTGTTAGCTAGGGTCTTGTCCTAGCAACTCCTTATGTTATGTGTAGAAGCTTTTCAGAGATAGATAATATTCGAGTCTCTTCTTTGGAGTTATATGTATTTTGACTCGGTTATCTATATGTTTGATTTTGAATCTTCTTACTATGCTTCTGCTTATTTATTGTTTTGCTTTAGTATGCTATGACCAAGGGTTAATCTAGAGCACTTGTGCTCCGAATCCGGTGTTACGTCTAGGGGGTAGCCTAAGGGCATGACAAACTTAGTATCAGAGGCTCAGGTTCAAGAGTCCTAGGATGTCTGAAATCCGCATCGAGTAGAGTCTACTTCATGTGTGTGAAGCACGCCACACATATGAGATGGAAGCTATGAGATGTCTTAGAAAACTTCACTTCTTTCATGATCATATCATGCGATAGATTTTAACTCTAGTGTTACTCTAATCCTTACCTAGTATGATTCAGATTATTCCTCGATGTGCTATGCCTGACCGAGCCTCTCAGACTGATGCTCCTCCAGTTCCAGCCCCTGAGGTCATGAATGAGGAGTTCAGGAATGCCATCCATTTGCTAGCCAGACTATGGCCGCTCAGGCCAAACAGCCGGCTCCTATCCCCATCAACCCTCAAGGTGGGGTAGAGGTCCGGGTTCGTGATTTTGTCCGAATGAACCCACCTGAATTTTGAGGTTCGAAAGTGAGTGAGGACCCACTTAACTTTGTTGATGAAGTGAAGAAGATCTTTGATGTTATGCAAGTGGTTGGTGTTGATTGTGTGGAGCTCGCATCCTATCAACTCAAGGATGTAGCTCATATTTGGTTCTCTCATTGGAAGGAAGCTCGATCTAGGGACGTGGTCTCTATGACTTGGAAGTGTTTTGAGAGAGCCTTCCTTGACCGGTTCTTTCCCCAAGAGTTGAGTCAAGCAAAGTCTGAGGATTTTTTGAACTTGAGACAAGGGTCGATGTCAGTCCAAGAGTACAGTTTGAAATTCACTTAGTTGTCTAGGTATGCCCTTTCTATGGTAGCTGACCCGCATAACCAAATGAGTAAGTTTATCTATGGGGTTTCAGATATAGTGAAGAAGGAGTGTAGGTCTGCTATGATATTGAGTGATATGAATATTTCTAGGCTTATGACTCATGCTCACTAGATCGAGGGAGACAAGCTTAGGGAGATGGCTAGGGAAAACAAAAGATTCAGATCTAAGGGTTTGGGGTTTAGACATCAAAAGTCTGGAGGCGGACATCGCTCTTCCTTTCAGAAGAGGTCATCAGGACTTGTGCATTCTTCAACCAGTACTCCTTCCCAGGCTCCAGGACCCATCATGATCAGTCTGGTAGAGGTGCAGGCTCTTTTTCTCAAAGTAGTGGTGCAAAGGGGCCTTCTTTCCCCATTTGTACCAAGTGTGGGAAGAATCATCCCGGTGAGTGTTTAGCTAGATCAGGTGGCTGCTTTGGGTGTGGTCAGGTTGTCTACAGGATTAGGGATTGCCCTTTATCTAAGAAAGGACAGGGAGCTATTAGGGCTCAGTCTGCTCCAGCAGCACCAGGAAGTCGACCAGCCCAGCAGGGGACAGCTTCTATTTCTGGTGATCAGCGCCAAAACTTCCTTTATGTTGTGTCCTCTCACCAGGACCAAGAGAGCTCGCTTGATATTGTCACTAGTATGTTGAAAGTCTTCTCTTTAGATGTGTATGCTTTGTTGGACCACGGAGTCTCCCTATCTTTTGTGACCCCTTATGTAGCATGCAAATTTGAAATTTATCCTAAATTGCTTTTAGAACCATTTAGTGTATCTACTCCTATTGGTGAGTCAGTCCTAGCCAAAAGAATCTACCGAAATTGCCCTATCTCAGTCCTTCATAGTGTTTCCCGAGCGGGAAATTAAATTCGGGATAGATCTTCTTCGAGATGTGAATCCTATACCTATCCCTCCCTATAGAATGGCTCGCGTGGAACTTAAGGAATTGAAGGATCAATTGAAGGATCTTCTTGATAAGGGTTTCATCAGGCCTAACATTTCTCCATAGGGTGCCCTGGTTTTGTTTGTTCGAAAGAAAGATGGTTCTCTTAGAATGTGTGTCGACTACCGTCAGTTAAACAAGGTCACAATCAAGAATAAGTATCCCATTCCTAGGATTGATAACTTGTTTGATCAGCTTCAGGGTGCTAGTTTCTTCTCCAAAATTGACCTTAGGTTCGGTTATCATCAGCTTCGTGTTAGAGAGTGCGATATTCCAAAGACAGCCTTCAGGACTCGGTAAGGTCATTATGAATTTATTGTTATGTCTTTTGGTCTAATAAATGCTCCTGCAGCTTTTATGGATTTGATGAACCGTGTGTTTAAGAAGTATTTGGATATGTTTGTGATTGTTTTCATTGATAACATCCTTATCTACTCTCTGAGTGAGGAGGAGCATGCAGACCATTTGAGAGTTGCGTTGCAAACTCTCAAGGACCGACAGTTATTTGCTAAGTTTAGCAAGTGTGAGTTCTCGATGCAGTCCATTGCTTTTCTAGGTCATATTGTGACTAGAGATGGTATTTGGGTTGATTCTCAAAAGATTGAGGCAGTAATGAACTGGCCTAGGCCCACTTCCCCATCTGATATTAGGAGCTTTTTGGGTTTTGGCTGGTTACTACAGGAGATTTGTGGAAGGATTTTCTTCCATTGCTTCCCCTTTCAACGATTGAGTAAGAAGAAGGTAAAACTTCAGTTGTCTGATTTGTGTGAGAAGAACTTTTAGGAATTGAAGACTAGATTGACCACAACTCCAGTGTTAGCTCTACCTGAGGGCCTAGATGACTTTGTTGTGTATTGTGATGCTTCTCGAATTGGGTTGGGTTGTGTTTTTATATAACGTGGTAAAGTGATTGCTTATGCATCTAGACAACTTAAGGTTCATGAGAAAAACTACCCTACTCATGATGTTGAGCTAGCAGCCATGGTTTTCGCTTTGAAGTTTTGGAGATTTACTTGTATAGGGTAAACGTGGATGTATTCACCGATCATAAGAGTGTTCAGTATGTGTTCACTCAGAAGGAATTGAATTTTTGAAAAAGGTGGTGGCTTGAGCTTCTTAAGGTATATTACATGAGTGTGCTTTACCATCCGGGTAAGGCAAATATTATAGAGGATGCGCTTAGCAGATTGTCCATGGGTATTGTAACACCCCAGGACTTCCAAGCCCAGGCTAAGCTCATAAAAACAAGTTGGAAAGTAATTTCAGAAAAAAATTCCAAACTTTCCAGGAACCACGGTTCAAACAACGGACTGTCGTTCAAAAGACCGGCCCATTGTTGGAACCGTAGTCCCTGCTCAGTAGCCTGTCAGTTCTCCCCAGGGACCACATCTCGGACAATGGACCGTTGTTCAGAAAAATGGTCCGTTATTTGTGGCCATAGTCCCAAGTCCAGTAGACCCTCAGCTCTAATCCCAGGGACCACGAGTCAAACCACAGATCATGGTTTAGAACCACGGCTCGACCAGATGCACGTGGTTCCTCAGGATCAAAGGACCCCAGATTCCAGCCCCAGAAACTATGGGTCAAATAATGGCCTATCATTTAGAAGGACAGACCGTCTTGTTGAACCGTTGTCCCTAGGACCACAGGACCTGAAACCCCCAAGCAGAACCACGACTCCAGTTGACGGTCTATCATTCAGAAGGACGGTCCGTCAACCAGGCCGTAGTCCCTAAGCGCGATTTTCTGCATATTCTTTTAAACTTTCCTAGGGGTATTTTGGTCTTTTCCCAATTATTTTAATTCCAATTCTAAGTCATTTTAGGGGTAATTAAAGGGTTTTTAACTCAATTTCTCCCTCATTACTCCTAAATCACTCATACCTAGGAAATCTCTCAAGAACAGAACGCTCTCTCTCAAGAACAAGGCAAAAAGGGTTTTCTCCAAGTTCCTCTCAAAATCCAAAGGTTTAACCGTAGAATCTTCATACAAGTATGTGGGATGTCACTAGGGGGTTCCACTAACCCATTAGGTCCCTATCACTCAGTCAAATCCCTTCAGTTCTCCATAAATGCTAAAAACCTACGATTCATAGACCTTAGAGAATTCTTGCTATTCAGATGTTATGGAATTATATACTGCTTAGTCCATGTTGCTTGGAGAATCAATATAGTTCATGTACAAAATTCAGAACCCTAACTTGTTCTAATTTTTAGTACTCCATAGGTTATACATGTTAGGCAGACTCAGTCAGATCATCAGATTTCAGAATTTGAATGTCATATCGTACAATTTGGTTGTGTGCATTCTCAGATTATATCAGTATTTTGAGCTATCCAGTGTTATAGTTGCATGCTAGATTATATTCATTTGGGAGTAGACTTAGTACCGAGCAGACTAGGGATGAGGTCTTAGCTATCAGCTTAGGCTATGACCCTTAGTAGCAATCCCTAAGTCCCAGAACTACGGCGCCACCGTAGGTTTGAAGGAGTCAGCTGTTAGACTAGTTTGCACCTCCTTGTCCCTTGTGGACATTAGCAGTGGATCCATGTCAGACTCGTTTGTACCCTTGGCAAGTTATGAATGCCCTTCCATCCAGGGTTACAGGTTGGCCCCACAGTTATCTCAACTTAGGGTATGTCAGATAGTAGTATCTCCCACAGTGAGATTCATGTGCATTGACCTTGTATTCAGTACTCACGTTCAGTATTCTGATCAGCATGTTATTTCAAGATTTATACTTGGTCACTGCATTCAATACTGCTCTCAGTTATAGTATAACATGTTTATTCTTATGTTCAGTTATATATATATATATTGTTCAGTCCAGCTTGTATCATGCATGCTCAGTACATTCAAAGTACTGACGCATACTTTTATGCTACATCATTTCATGATGTAGGTTCATGCACTCAACATCCAGATCGTGCCTAACTTGACCTCCGATCCATACTCAACAGCTCAGTGGTGAGTCCCAATAGCTCAGGGACAATAGACATGCCTTTATTTCAGTATTTATTTTATGTTTTCAGTTTTGCTAGAGTTAGCTGGGGGCACGTCCCAGCAACTCCTATTCAGTTAGATGGTTTTCAGACATAGACTAGATTCAGCACTTTTAGTATTGTTATTCAGTCAGTACTAAACCAGATTCTTATATATTCAGATTTCATTTGGGTTCTTCCCGCTTTCAGATATTTAATTGCTTTAGCTTTATGCACAGTACATATCTTTAAATTGGTTTTACTTAGATATGCCATGCCATGGGTTAGCTTGGGGTCACTCATGACACTAAGCACCGTGTCGCGTTCAGAAGGTAGCCTCGGGGCGTGACAAACTTGGTATCAGAGAATAAGATTCAAGTGTCCTAGGTTGTCTAAAAGCCGCGTTAAGTAGAGTCTTCTTTATAGGTGTGAAGTGCGCCACACTTAAGGAGGAGGGGATATGAGACGTTATTAAGAATAACTTTCCTTCTTTATTTTCCAGCTCATGCTATAGAGTGTAAACTCTAATTGATCTCTCTATATTCTAACTCGTGCTCTTCACATTTCAGAAAAATGCCTCCAAAGAAGAGCTAACGCTAGAAACTAGCTAGCAGCCCCAACAGATTGCTTAAACGATCAACTTACGCATGCCGAATTCAGGGCTGCCTGCCAAGTGCTCGCTCAATCCATGACCGCTCAGGTCAACCCGCAAGCTGCCGCACCAGCTCTATCTCAAGTCAATGCTGCTGCAGCCTGAATCCGGGACTTCACTCAGATGAACCCTCCAGAGTTTCATTGGTCCAAGTAAGAAGAGGATCCCCAAGAGTTACTTAAGGACATCTAGAAGGTCACTGACATTATGGGTGTCACTTCAGTCGAGGGTGCAAACTTGGCCGCTTATCAGCTAAAGGGAGTGGCCGACACTTGGTACCAGCAGTGGAATCAATCCCATGGTACCAATGTAGGACCAGTGACTTGGGATATGTTCAGGACTGCTTTCCTGGATAGATTCTTTCCACTAGAGCTCAGGGAAGCTAAGGTTCAGGAATTCATCAACTTGAGGCAAGATGAGTGTACAGGATTACGCTCTGAATTTCACATAGTTATCTAAGTATGCTCTAGCAATAGTAGCTGACTCCCGATCTCGCATGAGAAAGTTTGTGTCGGGTGTGTCCGATGATGTGGTCAAGGAATGCAAAACGTCCATGCTTGCGAAGGAAATGGACTTCTCCAGGTTAGTTACTTATGCTCAACAGATTGAGGAGGAAAAGATCAAGGAAATGAGAGGTGATGCTAAGAGGGCTAGGATAGATGAGTATAGCCACTTTCAGTAGAGGTCAGAGGGTGTAAATCGCTCTCAGTATCAACAGAAAAATTCAACACCAACTCGATCTTCTGCTAGTACCCCAGTGCCTAAGTTCAGGAAAAACCGACGGGGTAGAGCATCTGGCTCAAAGTCCCAAGGTTTGGTTACTAGTGGGTGCACTAATCCAATGTGTAAGAAGTGTGGTAAGAACTACCAAGTTAAGTGCATGGCAGGAAGCGGAAATAGCTTTGGATGTGGTAAGCTAGGCCAGATGATGAGGGATTGTCCCACAGCTTCTCAGAAGGGTAAGGACTCAGACCGTTTCTACAGCATCTCCTGCAGGTCGCCCTACTAAGCAGGGTGCCTCATCTGGTATAGGTGGCATTCAGCTCCAGAATAGGTTGTATGCACTTCAGGGTCGTCAAGACCAGGATGATTCTCCCGATGTGGTCACAGGTATGTTATGAGTCTTTAATACTGATGTTTTTGCATTGTTAGACCTGGGGGCTACACTTTCCTTTATAACTCCATATATAGCAGTAAACTTTGCTGTCAGTCCAGAAACTCTCCTAGAAACCTTCTCAGTCTCTACTCTAGTTGATCACCTTGTTATAGCTAGACGGGTATACATAAATTGCCCAGTCAGAGTTTTCCAGAAAGTCACCTCAGCAGATCTTGTAGAATTAGAAATAGTAGACGTTGATATCATTATAGGCATGGATTGGTTACACTCCTATTATGCCTCAGTCGATTATAGAACTAGGATCATTCGGTTTTAGTTTCCTAACGAGTCGATCCTAGAATGGAAGGGTAGTAGCTCAGGACCTGTAGGTCATTTCATTTCCTACCTTAAGGCCAAAAAGATGATTTCCAAAGGGTACATCTATCATCTAGTTCGGGTTAAGGACTCAAACTCCAAAACCCTAACTCTTGAGTCAGTCTCGGTAGCTAGTGAGTTTCCAGAAGTGTTCCTAGAAGATCTTCCCCGAGTTCCCCCAGAAAGGAAAATCGACTTCGAAATTGATCTCCTTCCAGATACCCAGCCTATTTCAGTTCCTCCTTACAGAATGGATCTAGCTAAGCTTAAGGAATTGGAAGATCAGTTGAAAGACCTTTTAGATAAGGCTTCATCAGACCCAACATCTCTCCATGGGGTGCTCCAGTATTATTCGTACGTAAGAAAGACTATTCTCTCAGGATGTGCATAGACTATCATTAGTTGAATAAAGTCACAACCAAGGACAAATATCCTATTCCCAGGATTGATGACTTATTCGACCAGCTTCAGGGTGCCAGTTATTTCTCTAAGATAGACCTCAGATCCGGCTATCATCATCTTAGAGTCATAAATAGTGACATGCCAAAGACAGCCTTCAGAACTTGGTATGGTCACTACAAATTTATTGTTATGTCTTTTGGACTAACCAATGCTCCTGCAGCTTTTATGGACTTAATGAACAGGGTGTTCAAATAGTATATGGACTTGTTCGTCATCGTCTTCATTGATGATATCCTCGTTTACTCTAGAAATGAAGAGGAGCATGCGACTCATCTGAGGGTTGTTCTGCAAACTCTAAAGGATTGCCAGCTATTCGCTAAGTTCAGAAAGTGTGAATTTTGGTTACAGTCGGTCTCTTTCCTTAGTCATGTGGTATCCAAAGAAGGGATTCATGTTGATTCCCAGAAGATTGAGGCAGTAAAGCACTGGCCCAGACCCACATCTCCGACCGATATCAGAAGTTTCTTGGGTTTAGCTGGTTATTAATGAAGATTCATCGAAGGATTTTCATCCATAGCTGCCCCATTGACCAAGTTGACTCATAAAAAGGTCAAGTTTCAGTGGTCAGATGAGTGTGAGCAGAGTTTCTTAGAACTGAAGACCAGGTTGACTACAACTCCTGTCTTGACTCTACCAGAGGGTTCAGATGGTTATGTGGTTTATTGCGATACATCCAGAGTCAGCCTAGGCTGTGTCTTAATGTAGTAGGGTAATGTCATAACTTATGCCTCCAGATAGCTTAAGGTCCATGAGAAGAATTACCTGACTCATGACCTCGAGCTTGCAGTGGTGGTGTTTGCCCTAAAGATTTTGAGGCACTATTTGTATGGTGTCCATGTTGATGTGTTCACATACCATAAGAGTCTCAAGTATGTGTTCACCTAGAGAGAGTTGAACCTTCATCGGAGGATATGGCTTGAGTTCCTCAAAGATTATGACATAAATGTGCTCTACGACCTAGGTAAGGCCAACGTAGTGGCTGATGCCCTCAGCAGACTGTCTAGGGGTGGTGTGTCTCATGATGAGGAAGAAAAAAAAGAACTAGCCAGAGATGTTCATCGGCTAGCTCGCTTGGAGGTTTGCCTTATGGACACGTTAGAAGGTGTTGTGATAGTTCAAAATGGAGCAGAATCTTCCCTAGTAGCAGAGGTTAAGGAGAAACAAGATAGTGACCCTATATTGATTCAGTTGAAGGGTGCAGTTCATCAGCAGAGAGTAGAGGTTTTCTCCCAAGGGTGAGATAGTGTACTTCGCTACCAGGGTCGCTTGTGTATTCCAAATGTGGGTGAGTTAAGGTATCAGATCCTTACATAAGCCCATAGTTCCAGATATTACATTCATCCAGGTGCCACTAAGATGTACCATGATCTATGGAAAGTATATTGATGGAATGGCATAAAGAGGGACATCGCGGATTTCATGGCCAAGTGTCCCAATTGTCAGCAGGTAAAGGCAGAACATTAGAAACTAAGAGGTGTGACTCAGGAGATTAGCATTTCTACTTGGAAGTGGGAAGTGGTTAACATGGATTTCATAATGGGTCTACCCTTTACTCGTAGCAGCACGATTCCATTTGGGTGATAATTGACAGAATTACCAAGTCAGCTCACTTCTTAGTAGTCAAGACTACAGATTCAACAGAAGATTATGCCAGTCTCTACATAAGTGAGATAGTCAGGTTGCATGGAGTTACTTTGTCTATCATCTCAGATAGAGGACCTCTATTTACATCTCACTTCTAGAAGTCATTCCAAAAAGGTTTTGGCACTCAAGTAAAGCTCAGCACAACATTTCACCTGCAGACGGATGGTCAGGCAGAGCGTACCTTTTAGACTTTAGAGGATTTGTTAAGAGCTTGCGTGATCGATTTCAAGGGTATTTGGGATGATCACCTACCTCTCATAGAGTTCGCCTACAATAACAGCTACCATTCCAGCATTCAGATAGCCCCATACGAGGCTCTATATGGGCGCAGATGTAGATCACTTATTTGTTGGTTTGAAGTAGGAGAAGAAGCCTTGATTGGACCGAATTCGGTTCATGAGGCTATGAAAAAAGTTTAGCTCATCAGAGACAGGCTTAAGACAGCTCATAGTTGTCAGAAATCCTATGAAGATGTTAGGAGAAGAGTCTTAGAGTTCGAAAGTGATGATTGGGTTTTTGTGAAAGTTTCACCCATGAAGGGTGTGATGAGATTCGGCAAGAAAGGGAAGCTCAGTCCCAGATATGTAGGCCCTTACAAGATCCTGAAAAGGGTTGGTAATGTGGCTTATGAGTTAGAGTTGCCAGCAGAATTAGCAGTTATTCACCCAGTATTTCACATTTCCTTGCTAAAGAAGTGTGTGGGTGATTCGACATCGATTGTCCCCTTAGAAAGTGTGGTTGTGAAGGATAGCCTCACCTATGAGGAGGTTCCAGTTGAGATTCTTTACCGTCAGGTTCATAGGTTGAGAAATAAGGAATTCGCTTCAGTCAAAGTTTTATGGAGGAATCACTCCGTAGAGGGAGCTACTTGGGAAGTAGAAGCAACCATGATGTCCAAGTACCCTCACCTCTTTCCCTCCTACTCAGTTTCAGCTTGAGGTAACAATTCCTCTTCAGTCTCTCAGTTTACTCTTGTGTAATTCAGTCTCAAGTACTTTGTTCCATCAACTTTTCTTGCATTTCAGCTTATGTGCATGTTCATGGAACTCAGTTCAGTTAGGTATAAGTTTCTAGTACTCAGTTGGTAGGGATATCAGCTCTTTCCCTCCAAACTCAGCTTGTTCATTCTTCATTCGAGGACGAATGATCCCAAGGGGGAGATATTGTAACACCTCAGGACTTCTAAGCCCAGGCTAAGCTCAGAAAAACCAGTAGAAAATAATTTTAGAAAAAAATTTCCAAACTTTCTAGGAACCACAGTTCAAACAACGGACCATCGTTCAAAAGACCGGCCCATCATTGGAACCATAGTCCCTGCTCCAGTAGCCTGCCAGTTCTCCCCAGGGACAACGACTTGGACAACAGACCATTGTTCAGAAAAATGGTCCATCATTTGAGGCTGTAGTCCCAAGTCGAGTAAACCCTTAGATATGATCCCAGGGACCACGAGTCAAACCACAGATCATGGTTTAGAACCATGGCTTGACCTGATGCACGTGGTTCCCCAGGATCAAAGGACCCCAGATTCCAGCCCCAGGAACCACGAGTCAAATAATGGCCCATCGTTTAGAAGGATAGACGATCCTGTAGAACGGTTGTTCCTAGGACCACAGTCCCTGAAACCCACAGGTAGACCCACGGTTTCAGTTGATGGTCAGTCATTCAGAAGGACGGTCCATCAACCAAGCCGTAGTCCCTAAGCTCAATTTTCTGCAGATTCTTTTAAACTTTCCCTGGGGTATTCCAATCTTTTCCCAATTATTTTAATTTTGACTCTAAGTTATTTTGGGGGTAATTAAAGGGTTTTTAACTCTATTTCTCCGTCATTATTCCTAAGTCACTCATACTTAGCAAATCTCTCAAGAACAGAATGCTCTCTCTCAAGAACAAGGCAAAAAGGGTTTTCTCCAAGTTCCTCTCAAAATCCAAAGGTTCAACCGTAGAATCTTCATACAGGTATGTGGGATTTCACTAGTGGGTTCCTTTAGCCCATTGGGTCCCTATGACTCAGTCAAATCCCTTCAGTTCTCCATAAACGCTAAAAACCTAGGGTTCATAGACCTTAGAGAATTCTTGCTATTCAGATGTTATGGAATTATATAATGCTTAGTCCATGTTTCTTGGAGAATCAGTATAGTTCATGTGCAGAATTCAGAACCCTAACTTGTTGTAAGTTTTAGTACTCCATAGATTATACATGTTAGGCAGACTCAGTCAGATGATCAGATTTCAAAATTTGAATGTCATATCCTACAGCTTTGTTGTGTGCATTCTCAGATTATATAAGTATTTTGAGCTATCCAATGTTATAGTTACATGCTAGCTTATATTCAGTTGGGAGTAGACTTAGTACCGAGCGGACTAGGGATGAGGGCTTAGCTGTCAAATTTGGCTTTGACCCTTAGTAGCAATCCCCAAGTCCCAGAACTACGACGCCACCGTAGGTTTGAAGGAATTAGCTGTCAGACTAGGCTGCACCTCCTAGTCCGTTGTGGACATTAGCAGTGGTTCCATGTCAGACTCGTTTGTACCCTTGGCAAGGTATGAACGCCCTTCCATCCAAGGTTATAGGTTGGCCCCACAGTTATCTCAGCTTGGGATATGTCGGTTAGTAGTATCTCCCACAATCAGATTCATGTGCATTGACCTTGTATTCAGTACTCATGTTCAGTATTCAGATCATCCTGTTATTTCATAATTTATACTTGGTCACTGCATTCAGTACAACTCTTAGTTACAGTTCAGCATGTTTATTCTTATATTCAGTTATATATATATATATATATATATACTATATATTATATATTATAATATAAATATATATATATATATATATATATATTGTTCAGTCCAGCTTGTATCATGCATGCTCAGTACATTCAAAGTACTGACGCATACTTTTATGCTACATCATTTCATGATGTAGGTTCATGCACTCAACATCCAGATCGTGCCTAACTTGACCTCCGATCCATACTCAACAGCTCAGTGGTGAGTCCCCAATAGTTCGGGGACAATAGACATGCCTTTATTTCAGTATTTATCTTCAGTTTTCAGTTTTGGTATAGTTAGCTGAGGGCATGTCCCAGCAACTCCTATTCAGTTAGATGGCTTTTAAACATAAACTAGATTCAACACTTTTAGTATTGTTATTTAGTTAGTACTAAACCAGATTCTTATATATTCAGATTTCATTTGGGTTCTTCCCGCTTTTAGATATTTAATTGCATTAGCTTTTCGCATAGTATATATCTTTAAACTAGTTTTACTTAGATATGCCATGCCATGGGTTAGCTTGGGGTCACTCATGACACTAAGCACCGTGTCACATCCAGGGGGTAGCCTCGGGGCATGACAGGTAGTGTGTTGTCTATTGAAGATGGAAAGAAGAAATTGGTTAAGGAGGTTCATAGGCTAGCCCAGTTGGGAGTTTGCCTTATGGACTCGATCAAAGGTGGGGTTATTGTGCAGAATGGTTTTGAATCATCCTTGGTAGCAGAAATGAAGGCAAAGCAAGATAGCGATCCCATTCTGCTTCAGCTAAAGGGTGCAGTTTATCAACAGAGGGTTGAGGTTTTATCCCAAGGGGGAGATGGTGTGCTTTGTTATCAGGGTCGACTACGTGTGCCGGATGTAGATGGGTTGAGATAATAGATTTTGACTGAGGCTCATACTTCCTGATATTTCATTCACCCTGGTGCCACAAAGATGTACTGTGATCTATGGGAAATATTTAGGTGGAATGGCATGAAGAGGGACATAGCCAGTTTTGTGGCTAAGTGTCCCAACTGTCAGCAAGTGAATGTAGAGCATCAACGACTGGGTGGCATAATTCAGGATATTGACCTTCCCACTTGGAAATGGGAAGCGATCAATATGGACTTCATTACTGGTTTGTCTCGTACTCAAAGGCAACATGATTCCATTTGGGTGATTATCGACCGGATGACCAAGTGATCCCATTTCTTGGATGTTAAGACTATGGATTAAGCAAACGATTATGCTAGACTCTACATCCGGGAGATAGTCCAATTGCATGGTGTCCCATTGTCCATCATTTCAGATAGAAGTACTCAGTTTACTTCTTAGTTTTGGAGATTATTTCAGAAAGGTCTTGGTACTCAGGTGAAGCTTAGAGAAAACTTTTTACCCTCAGACAGATGGACAGGTAGAGCGTACCATTCAGACCTTGGAGGACATGTTGAGAGCTTGTGTGATAGACTTCAAAGGGAATTGGGATGATCACTTATCTCTTATCGAGTTTGCCTACAAAAACAACTTTCACTCTAGCATCCAGATGGCTCCTTATGAGGCACTTTATGGCCAAAGGTGTAGATCTTCTATTGGTTGGTTAAAGGTAGGTGAGGCAGCTTTGATTGGTCCCGACTTGGTTCATGAGACTATGGAGAAGGTCCAACTCATTAGGGAAATGTTGAAGACCGCTCAGAGTCGACATAAATTGTATATGGATGTGAGAAGAAGGGAATTGGAATTTGAAGTTTATGATTGGGTTTTTCTGAAAGTATCGCCCATGAAGGGTGTGATGACGTTTGGCAAGAAATGGAAGCTTAGCCCCTATTTTGTAGGTCCTTATTGGATTCTGAGAAGAGTTGGTAGTGTTGCTTATGAGTTGGATTTGCCAACAGAGTTAGAAGCGGTTCATCCGGTTTTCCATGTTTCCTTATTGAAGAAGTGTGTTGGTGATCTGACCTTGATTGTTCCTTTGGATGACATAGGTTGGAAGGATAGTCTCACCTATGAGGAGGTTCCCATGGAGATCCTTGATCATCAGATTCGGAGGTTGAGAAACAAAGAAGTCGCTTCAGTAAAAGTCCTTTGGAGAATTCAGCTTGTTGAAGGAGCTACTTGGGAAGCGGAATCAACCATGAAAGCCAAGTACCCTCATATCTTTCCTTCCAATTTCGTTTCAGCGTGAAGTACTAGTTTCCTTTTTAGTATGTTCCTCTGATCCTATTCCATTAGTTTCTCTCATAATCCTAGCATGCATTCATGTTTTCGAAGTTGATTCAATCATGTTTTAAGTTGAAAAGTTCAGTTTTCATTTTTATTCTTTCATTTCCATGTTTTGTTGCTGGTTGGGCTATTTTCTCTTCAGTTTTCCCTTGATTAGTCTTCATTGGAGGACGAATGATACCAAGAGGGAGATATTGTAACACCTTGGAAATTGAACCAACTTTCTAAGTTTTGAAACTCTGAAAAAATTCCATGTTTCTGGGAATCATGGGTCCAAACCACGGACCGTGGTCTGAACCACGGGTCGTGGAATAGAGCCGTAGGCTGAGCTTGCCAAGTTCAGACTCTGGTCTAAGAACCACGAGTTTGTTCTACGGATCATAGTTCAATCTACGATTCCATCCTGTTAACTCATGGTACCAGACCTGAGGGCTGAGTGATTCCCCAGGAACCACAAGTCAAGTCTACGGTCCGTAGTTTAGACCACGGATCGTCTTGTAACTCGTAGAACTTGATTAATAGGATTGCATGTCCTCCAGGAACTATGACTTGGGTCTACATCACGTGATTCTTTCTAAGGGTCCATCCTGTTGACCCGTAGACAGCCTTCTGCAGTTTATTCTTTTGGCCAGGAATGACAGATGGAAACCACGAGCCGTGGTTTGGTCTACGACATGTGGAACCCATTCTTGGTTCCTGAAAGTCAACTTTTCCAGCTTTTTCCTAATTACGTCCCAGGGGTATTTTAGTAATTACCCATCTTTTTTAACTCCTAAATGATGTCATTTTGACTATTTCTAGAAGGGTTTTCACCCTCATTAGCCTAAGTCCTTCTAAAATTTTCATTCATCTCGCAAAAAGGAAAAGAACTCTCTCAAGCTCAAGGTCTCAAGCTCTAAGTTCAAGTCTCCTAGTCTTTTAAATTTCAAGTGGGTTAGCTTCAATCAAGATATGTGGGTATTCAACAATGGGTTCCTTTCACCCTTGTGTTCAAAATCTCAAATTCTTATTTTGAGTTATGAACTTGTGAAATTAGGGTTTTGATCTAAATTGGGGAAAATTTATGAAATCGGTTTCTATGTATCAATTCATGGTTTCTTATGGTTTATTTATGATTTGATCAAGATTCCTTAATTGGTTTCAAAAGTCCATGCGTCAAAACTTATTTCTAGCATGATTCCATTGAATTGCATGATTTCAAGTGAAAGTTTACATGTTTAGATAACATATCCATATGTATTTACGAAATTGCATGCCTAATTCTTCAAGTATGATTTAAGAAAGAAAAGTATATTTTGAATTATGGCTATGCTAAGTTTTATGAACTTATGATATGAGAATTGCATGATTCCCGATGTTTCCATGCTTTTCAAACAAGATTTGACATGAGATTGTGCCACTATGAAATTATGAGCTATATGTATATGTTTTGGGAGTAGTATTTAGCACCGAGTGACGAGGGTTCGATTACTCAAGTCCAAAACTACGTTGCTAGCGTAGGTTATTAAATGAAGTGCCCTATGGGCTTATGTGAGTGGTACCACATATTGATCATGGTGTCCTGTGCCTGGCGGGCATTAGGATAACTTTGCAAAATAGGGTTATATAGTTGATTATGGTGACTCGTTCCTTGGCACGGTTCAAGTCAGCTTTGCTAACTAGGGTTATATAGTTATATTTTATGTAGCTCGTATGGTCTATTGTCGGTTATAAGAAACTCCCTTAAGAATGTTTTGACGTGTTTTAAGCTTATGAAATCTATTTCGAAGATTTGATTCTCATCTCATGTTTACTATTCAAGTTATGATATTAACTTGTGATATCCTTTTTATGCATGAACTCAGTTTTAAGCACGTTTTAAGCATGTTTTCAACATGATTATGCATGTCTCACATACTCGGTACATCCTATAGTACTGATGCATATTTTGTGTTGCATCCTCTTGATGATGCAGATTCAGGCTCCTTCCCTCATACACGTGGCTAGAGATTTCAGGTCATTCCCAGTCCGCTGTTGGTGAGTCCTCATAGTCTGAGGGCTAGTTATGATCTTAGTTAGTTTGTGGTTATTTACTTCTGTACTTTGAGTTATCTAGGGTGTTGTCCTAGAAACTCCTTATGTTATGTGTAGAGACTTTTCAGACATAGACAGTATTCGAGTATTTTCCTTGGAGTTGTATGTCTTTTGTTTCGGTTATCAAAATATTTTTTATTATTCTTCCGTTTATTTATTTTTTTGCTTGAGTACGCTATGACCAAGGGTTAATCTAGAGAACTTGTGCTCCGGATCCCGTGTTACATCTAGGGGGTAGCCTCGGGGAGTGACAAGCACATAACTCAAAATTTCTCCTTGTTAATAGTAGCTAGTGAATAAACTTCGAGGGTTTTTGTCATGACCCAGACCACCGTGAGTGGAACCCACCCAACCCTCGAGTGAGCGAACCATCAACGACCCCGAACTTAACCATTCTAACGGCTCAAAACCAGTGTGCAAGAAAATAAATTAGCAATTCAATAATAATCTCAACTATTATAAATAACCATTGGAAAATCCCTCCCTAGTACCTGAAAGTCATCGTACAAAAACACTACCAAATGTCAAGAATACGGGGATGCAACCCTAAACAAACAAGAGTCTAAGCCCGAAACAAGTGGGCTATAACTGAAATAAAAGAGACCAAGGTAGCTCGATCGAAGTAACTCACCCTTGATGTCTGAAAGCGTTGGGACTACAGGTGAGGTCGCATGCCAGCCGCCAGAAGAATGCATGTACTCAAAAAAAGAAAAGCAAGTGCAGAATCAGTACACAAACATCGTGTACTGGTAGGATCATCGACCAGCTCCAATAAAAATAATATGAACAGTAAACCATCACATAGTAAGGTACATGAAACATGTAGTAAGTCAACAAATAGCCAGATATTAAATCCTCTCCTAGCTTATTAACACATGAACCAAATAACAACCATTGACTAAACCCAAGACAGCAACATATATCCCTTCCCCACATAACCCATACCCACCAAGGATCCCCCTAAAATCACCTAAATGTTAGACATGCAATCCCGATTTACTCTAAGACCAATCTCACATTTAACATAAAATCACCCATCCTCTCATGGACCGTATGCAGATATCACAGTTCAAGAATGCAACCCGGTCCACTCATGGAACCATCCAAGAATAAGACAATGCAATCAAAATAGTCCATACCAAGCGTGGTACCCCAGCCAACCATTATAATTCCCTCCTAGGCGTGGTACCCCAGCCAACCATTAGTATACCCATACCAGACATGGTACCCGAGCCAACCGTTAGTAATTCTCATACCAGGCGTGCTAACCGAGCTAACCGGATGTCATAACAAGTCCAAATCAATCACATCCAATGAACAAACATACTTGTAAAACCAACAAGCAAACAAAAGAAACTCATTTCACAAGACTGATTACCGAATAACTAGACATTCACAATTCATTCCCTAAACATGCAACTCATACACTACTAAAAAATAGTACGTGAACCCATAATGCATATTAGAAATCAAATCATTACCTACCTCGAAATATTCCAAGCTCTATTGAACCAGAGCTTTCCCCTTTTCAGGATCCTTTGCTTGTTCTTGGTCTAGAAACAAATATGCAAGAACTATAATCAATTACTGACCCAAAAGTACCCAGATTATACAAAATCCTAATCCACAGGCCAGCCAATGATCATTCCACCTATTTTTGGGATTTCCCACCATTAATTCACCTATGTTCATCATTTGTACAGATACCTTTAGAGAATTATGGCTAAGTGTCATCACCCATCATCAATAATCAAGACCTAAGAACTCTAGCACCCTAGAATCCGTCTTTTCCCTGGATTCTTCCATTCTTAGGTCATTCCAAACCTTTCCCCAAGTCCACCCCTAGCAATTCTAAAGCGTAGGAAATATAGTACAGAGTTTAGGGAGTAGAATTCTTACCGTTGGGATGAAAAGCAATGGAAAATAGAGGAAAACCACCTTGCCCTTCTCCCAAAATGTCCTAGTTGAAAACTGACTATTTTAAGGGAGTTTCTGCATTAAATGCTATCATGCTCCACTTTAACGGTCCATTCTTCTATAGGAGTACTGCCATAGCAAAGTCGACCGCCATGACAGAGGCTGATCGATGTTGACTTTCGTTGTAACGGTATTTTCTCCACTATGGAGGAGGTCGCTATGGCGGTGTGTCAACTGCTATGGAGGTTGAAATAGGACAAAAAGTCATAAAGTCCCCAAAATTGGTCCATTTTACAACATACTCATTTTCCTGATATTTTAGAATAACCCCTTCACGTCAACCCCGATACCGGGAGTTCTACTTACTCGAATTCGATTCCAAAAAGTCCCCCGGACTATTTTATGTCTTAGATAAATGGAAAACTAGCTCAAATCAAGATACTTTACCCAATCCTTACCCATATTTCCCTGGACCATACCTCGCTCAAAAACCAGCCGAGACTAGCCTAGCCTAGAATTTTCAACTCCCAAACCTGGAAGTTGTCTGACTCGAAACTTGGCATTAAAGGTTTACCCATAATGACGAACCCGATCATTATAATAGATACCAATTTACCCATTGTTCATCCCCGAATGATCAAACCCAAAATTACATAAATAAAGAAAGGAAATTGTAGTACCTGAATCCTCGAATAAGTGGGGGTACTTGTCCCGCATGTACTTCTCGGTTTTCCAAGTGGCTTCCTTAACCGGATGATGCTTCCATTGAACCTTTACCATACTGATTACATTTTTCCTCAATTTTCGAACATCTCGATCAAGAATTCTAGTCGGTTCCTCTTCATAGCGAAGATCCTTATCAAACAATACCTCATCCCACTTGATGATGTAGTCCCTATCCCCATGGTATAGCTTTAGCATGGATACATGGAATACCAGATGGACACCCAACAAATTGGGCGGCAGTGCTAACCTGTAAGCTACTGGCCCTACAATCTCTATAACTTCGAACGGTTCGATAAATCGAGGGCGAAATGCATAAATCCCTTCATTGGTGACACCTTCAATAGTACTTGTTCACCAATATGAAAATCCATGTCCCTTACCTTGCGATCTGCATATTCCTTCTGCCTGCTTTGGGCCACTAGCAACTTGGTCTGGATGCCTCTCACCTTTTCTTGTGCTTCCCATACCAAGTCCACGCCCAAAGGCTTTACATCGCCTTCCTCAAACCACCCTATAGGCAACCTACAACTGCTTCTATATAGTGCCTAAAACGGTGCCATATTGATACTGGAGTGGTAGCTATTGTTGTATGAGAACTTACACAATGGTAGAAACTGGTCCCAATGACCCCCGAAGTCAATCACATATGCTCTCAGCATGTCCTCCAGTACTTGGATTGTCCTCTCTGACTGACCATTAGGCTGGGGATGGAAGGCTGTACTGAAGGTGAGTTGAGTGCCCAACTTTTTGTGTAGCCCACCCCAAAACTTTGAGGTAAACTGCGTACCACTATCTGAAATGATGGATAGTGGTACCTCGTGCAATATCACGATCCCTTTCACATAGATCTTAGCCAATTACTTCGAATTATAGTCCACCCTGACCAGAATAAAATGAACTGACTTGGTCAGCCTATCCACAATGACCCAAATAGAGTCATACTTCCTCAAGGTCTTGGGAAGACCCACCACGAAATCCATGGCTATCCTTTCCCACTTCCACTCTGTAATAGGCATCCTTTGAAGTAGTCTTGTAGGTCTTTGGTGCTCATACTTTACCTGCTGACAATTTTACATTTAGACACAAAATCAGCTATATCCCTTTTCATCATGGGCCACCAATAAAGCTGACTCAAATTCTCGTACATCTTGGTTACACTCGGATAAATCGAATACTGTGAGCCATGAGCCTCTGCCAACACTTTCTAAATGATGTCATCAACCCGAGGAACACAAATCCTTCCTCTGAAAATCAAAACCCCACCAGCGTCCAACGTGGCATCCCCAGACTCTCTGGATATTACCTTGCTTCAAAGCTTGCTCAACTGTGAATCCTGAAGATGTTTGGCCTTTATCTCTTGTAGGAACGTGGATTTGACCTCAATATTGGCCAACACCCCACCCTGTTCTGAAATTCCCAAGAGCATGAAATTAGATTCTAAAGCCTAAATCTCCCTTGCCAATGGTCATTTGGACACCCCCAAACAAGCCAAACTGCCCATGCTAACTGTCTTCCGGCTCAATGCGTCTACCACTATATTAGCCTTACCCGGATGGTACTGAATGGTCATATCATAGTCCTTTAACAACTACATACACCTTCTCTGCCTCAGATTCAAGTCCTTCTGGGTAAAAACATAGTGCAAACTGCGATGATCGGTGAACATCTCACACTTGACACCATAGAGATAGTGTCTCCAAATCATAAGTGCAAACACCACCGCTGCCAACTTTATGTGGTGGGTTGGGTAATTCCTCTCATGAACTTTCAACTACCTAGATACATAGGCTATCACATTTATGTCTTGCATAAATACAACACCCAAAACCGAATGTGAAGCATCACAATAAACAATAAAGTCCTTACCTTCAATCGGCAAAGACAAAATAGGAGTCGTGGTCAGAAGTGTCTTAAGCTTTTGGAAGCTCTCCTCACACTTGTCGGACCACACAAATGGTACCTCTTTCTGAGTCAGCCTTGTCAAGTGAGTAGCAATAGATGCAAAGTCCTTGATAAACCTACGATAGTAGCTTGCGAGTCTAACAAAACTCCTCACTTCAGTCGCAGAGCTAGGCCGGACCCAACTCTTGACTGCCTTAATCTTCTGGGGATCCACTATCACCCACTTTACTGACACTACATTCCCCAAGAATGCAACTGAAGTCAACCAAAATTCACACTTGGAGAACTTTGCATAAAGCTTTTGGTTCCTCAATAATTCTAACACAATACGGAGATATTCAACATGCTCCTTCCTTCTCTTTGAGTAGATCAAAATGTCGTCAATAAAAAAGATGACGAATGAGTCCAAATAATACTTAAATACCCCATTCATCAAACTCATGAATGTTGTTGGTGCATTAGTCAACCCAAATGACATCACTAAGAACTCGTAATGCCCATACCGAGTGCGTAAAGCAGTCTTAGGAATATCCTCGAGCCTAATCTTTAACTGGTGGTACCCTTAACTTAGGTCAATTCTTAAAAATACAGATGCACCTTGTAATTGGTCAAATATATCATCAATACGGGGTAAAGGGTAATTATTTTGCATGGTAACCTTGTTTAACTGCCTGTAGTCTATGCACATCCGCATACTACCATTCTTCTTCTTCACAAACAATATCGGAGCACCCACAAGGTGAAGCACTGGGACAGATAAAACCCTTGTCTAAGAGTTCCTAGGGCTGAGTCTTAAGCTCCTTGAACTCTTCTGAAGCTATACAATATAGAGGAATGGAAATTGGGCGAGAGCCCGGCTCCAAGTCAATACAGAAGTCAATATCCCTGTCCGGAGGCATACCAAGCAAATCCGCCGGAAACACCTCCTGAAACTCTGAAACAACTGGAACTGAGTCAATGGATGGGGACTCCACACTATCATCCCAGAGATGAGCCAAAAAGGCTAAAAACCCTCTCCCCACTAGCTTCCTAGCCCGAACGAAAGATATGATCTTAACCAGCTTAAGGCTGTACACACCTTTCCACTCTAGCCTATCCTTACCCGGAATCTCTAGAGCCACAGTCTTGGTGTTACAATTCATTACAGCATGATAAGGAGATAACCAGGTCATGAACAAAATAATATCAAAGTCTACCATATCTAGAATTACCACGTCTACCCAAGTGTACAACCCCACAAATACAACAGAACAAGCATGATAAACATGAGTCACAATCACGGACTCTCCAACCGGGGTGGAAACATGGATATGGAAATCAAAGATATCACAAATCAAGTCCAGACCCAAAGAAAAATTCATAGACACATATGATTATTTAGAACTTGGGTCAAAAATTACTGAAGCCATCTTATCATAGACAAGAATTGTACCTGTGATCACTACGTCGGATGCCTCAACCTTAGACTTCCTTGGAAAAGCATAACAGTGAGCCCAATTATTAATCCGAGAAACCTCTTTGGCTGGCTGTTCCACACCCTTACCTCCGCCGCCATTCCCTCTGTCTCCTCGACCTCCCTGAAAGTTACCTCACCCACTATGTGGACGACCTCTAGCATAGCCACCTTTACCTGCTAGTACCACAACCTTGGAGTGCTGCTGAGCCTGATTACCGGTCTATCTGTGAGGGAATTCCATCTTAAAATGTCCTAGATCACCACAATAAAAGCAACTACGATCAAGTGTAGGCCTACTGGTAGATGTGTAAGAAGCTTCGTGGTCTCTAGGAGCTGAAAACTACTGATTAGCTCCTGGACGACCACCTGTAGCAGCTGGTAGAGTAGAATGAATAGGACGGGCAAAGTACACCTGCTGATTGTGTCCCCTGGAGTACAAACCACTATAATTCCCATCATTATGGGGCTTCTTGGCTAACACTTTAGCCTGCCAGACCTGCTTGACCCCTTCTAACTTCTTAACATAGTTTGTGACCTCATTCAAGCCCTTTCCTGCTGAAGTCATGTGCACCGAGAACACCTGTAAATCCGTATTCAAAACCTTCACAAATAATCGAATTTGCTCCTCCTCAGAACCCAACAACTGTGTAACAAAATGAGACAAGGCAACAAAACTTAGCCTCATAAGCAGAGACCGATATGTTACCCTGTTCCAGAGTCAAGAACTCATCCTTTTTGCGATCTCTCAAAGTACGAGGCATGTACTTCACCAAGAAGAGAGCGTGAAACTACTCCCAAGTTAGTGGAGGCAAAGCAGATGACCGACATTCCACATGAGACCTCCACCACTGCTTAGCATCACCCTGCCACTGAAAGGTGACAAACTCAACCCCATGTCGTTGCACAATGCCCAACTTGTGCAGCCTCTCATAAGAGTCCAATATGAACTCATAAGAATCTTCCTTTTCAGTACACTAAAATGTAGGAGGTTTCAGTTTAAGGAACTTGGTCAACATCTCGTGCTCATTCCCTGTCATGACCAGACCTAGCATCGGTCTGAAGAAGTCATCTCTGCCTGACGATGCATCTATTCTAGGAGTTGTAGTAGCAACTGGCTGAGCACCCTGAACCTGATTTGCAGTCCATGTGGGGTTGGCTCTAACACCAACAAGCCCACTCAGGAAGGACCACACTTTCTGAAATGCTTCAGGTGTGATAGGGGGAAGGCTTGCACCTCCAACTGTTGTTGCCTCTGCCTGCTCAGCACCCTCCTCAAGAGAAACGTTGACCTCTTCTTCAACTTGCTCCTAGGGTAGGGGAGGGGTCGCCTCACGGGCTCCTGTAGCCGCTTGAGCTCCACCCCTGGTAATTGTTGCTCTACCTCGGCCCCTGCCCCAACCCCTTCCTCTACCTCGTACAACCAAGCCCGTTGCTGGATCCGCTCACTACTAAAAAAAGGCCAAAAATAGATGGCCAAAAGTAACACTAACCATCGCTTTTTTGGCCAAAAGCGACGGAAAAACGACAGCGTCACTCCCGTGGGAAAATGGCCTGTCATTTTTTCAGAAGCGACGGACAGCGTCGCTTTAAAAGCGAAGGACAGTGACGCAAATGAAAAAGCGAAGGTTTTTTTCTTTTTTCTACAAAAGCGATGCAGTCCATCACTTTGATTTTGAACTTGAAGAACAAAGAGACGGACAACATGCTTTTCTAGGTAAATATTTTCCAGAAAAGCGACGGACAAAAGAGACGATGTCCATCGCTTTTCTGCATTTTTACCAGCTGTAAAAATCTGCTTTTTTAATATGCACCACCTGCCATTTTAAAAACTAATTCAATACAACTCAAACCAGCACTAATTGCTGCCACAACATTCATAAAACAATTACATCATCAATAAACTAAAAATGAAGTTATAATATAACTAAACACAAAAAAGGTCCACCAAAAGGACCTATAAAGTATTCAATAACATAAAACAAGTGTCAAAAAGTGTCAAAATGTATAAGGAAATGAGTCAATCCTAATGGGGGGTAGTATTCACAACATTCAAGAACCTATTTCAAATTCAATGTTCTCAAATTCAAGTTAATAATCTAATTCAAAAACTTAATTCCAAATTCAAGAACCAACCTAATTCTAGTTCAAAAAATCAATCCCAAAGTTGAAAACTAATTCTTAACTCAAAACTAACAATTTAAACTAACAAACTGAACTTAAAAAAGCTTAACTTGAAAAAACTAAGATTCAAGAACCTAAGTCAAAAGGTTAAAGTTAAATACTAATTCAAGACTCTAAAACAAAACACAAAACTAATTCAAGAACCTATTTCAAATTCAAAGTTCCCAAATTTAAGTTAATGATCTAATTCAAGAACCAAATTCCAAATTCAAGAACCAACCTAATTCTAGTTCAAAAAATCATTCCTAAAAGTTGAAAACTAATTCTTAACTCAAAACTAACAATTCAAACTAACAAACTTAACTTAAAAAAGCTTAACTTAAAAAAACTAAGATTCAAAAACCTAATTCAAAAGGTTAAAGTTAAATACTAATTCAAGATTCTAAAAAAAAACCAAAACTAATTCAAGAACCTATTTTAAATTCAAAGTTCTCAAATTCAAGTTAATAATCTAATTCAAGAACCAACCTAATTCTAGTTCAAAAAATCATTTCTAAAGTTGAAAATTAATTCTTAACTCAAAACTAACAATTTAAACTAACAAACTTAACTTAAAAAAGCTTAACGTAAAAAAACTTAGATTCAAGAACCTAATTCAAAAGGTTAAAGTTAAATACTAATTCAAGATTCTAAAACAAAACCCAAAACTAATTCAACAAACTATTTCAAATTCAAAGTTCCCAAATTCAAGTTAATAATCTAATTCAAGAATCTAATTCCAAATTAAAAAACCAACCTAATTCAAGTTAAAAAAAACCATTCCTAAAGTTGAAAACTAATTCTTAACTCAAAACTAACAATTTAAACTAACGAACTTAACTTAAAAAAGCTTAACTCAAAAAAACTAAGATTCAAGAACCTAAATCAAAAGTTAAAGTTAAATATTAATTCAAGATTCTAAAACAAAACTCAAAACTATTTCAAGAACCTATTTCAAATTCAAAGTTCTCAAATTCATGTTAATAATCTAATTCAAGAACCTAATTCCAAATTCAAGAACCAAAATAATTTTAGTTCAAAAAATCATTCCTAAAGTTGAAAACTAATTCTTAACTCAAAACTAACAATTTAAACTAACAAACTTAACTTAAAAAAGTTTAACTTAAAAAAACTTAGATTCAAGAACCTAATTCAAAAGGTTAAAGTTAAATACTAATTCAAGATTTTAAAACAAAACCCAAAACTAATTCAACAACCTATTTCAAATTCAAAGTTCCCAAATTCAAGTTAATAATCTAATTCAAGAACTTAATTATAAATTCAAGAAACAACCTAATTCTAGTTCAGAAAACCATTCCTAAAATTTAAAACTAATTCTTAACTCAAAACTAACAATTTAAACTAACAAACTTAAGTTTTTTAAAAAACTAAGATTCAAGAACCTAATTCAAAAGGTTAAAATAAAATACTAATTCAAGATTCTAAAACAAAACCCAAAACTAATTCAAGAACCTATTTCAAATTCAAAGTTCCCAAATTAAAGTTAATAATCTAATTCAAGAACCGAATTCTAAATTCAAGAACCAACCTAATTCTAGTTCAAAAAACCATTCCTAAAGTTGAAAACTAATTCTTAACTCAAAACTAACAATTTAAACTAACAAACTTAACTTAAAAAAGCTTAACTTAAAAAACTAAGATTTAAGAACCTAATTTAAGTTAATAATCTAATTCATAAACCTAATTCCAAATTCAATTTTCAAATCCTAATTCCAAATTCAAGTTCCAAATTAAAGTACCTAATTCAAGTTCAAAAAAGAACTGAAAGTTGAAAACTAATTCTTAACTCAAAACTAATAATTTAAACTAACAAACTTAACTTAATAAAACTACGATTCAAGAACCTAATTCAAGTTAATAATCTAATTCAAGAACCTAATTCCAAATTCAATTTCGAAATCCTAATTCCAAATTCAAGTTCCAAATTCAAGTACCTAATTCAAGTTCAAAAAAGAACCTAAAGTTGAAAACTAATTCTTAACTCAAAACTAACAATTTAAACTAACAAATTTAACTTAAAAAGTCTTAACTCAAAAAAACTAAGATTCAAGAACCTAATTCAAGTTAATAATCTAATTCAAGAACCTAATTCCAAATTCAAGTTCCAAATCCTAATTCCAAATTCAAGTTCAAGAATCTAATTCAAGAACCTAATTCCAAATTCAAGTTCCAAATCCTAATTCCAAATTCAAGTTTCAAATTAAAGTACCAAATTCAAGTTAATTATCTAATTCAAGAACCTAATTCCAAATTCAAGTTCTAAATCCTAATTCAAAATTCAAGTACCTAATTCAAGTTTAAAAAAAAAACTAAAGTGGAAAACTAATTTTTAACTCAAAACTAACAATTTAAACTAACAAACCTAACTTAAAAAAGCTTAACTTAAAAAAAATAAGATTCAAGAACCTAATTCAAGTTAATAATCTAATTCAAGAACCTATTTCAAATTCAAAGTTCTCAAATTCAAGTTAATAATCTAATTCAAGTACTTAATTCAAGAACCTATATAATTCAAGTTCAAAAAAGAGCCTAAACTAAGGTTCACAAGCTAATAGCAAGCATTACCTAACCTAAGGTTCACAAACTAATAGCAAGCCTAAACTAAGGTTCACAAACTAATAGCAAGCCTAAATTAAGGTTCACAAACTAATTAGCAAGCCTAAACTAAGGTTCACAAACTAATAGCAAGCCTAAACTAAGGTTCACAAACTAATAGCAAGCCTAAACTAATTAAAGTTCATAAATTAAGAATATAATCTAAAAAAGGAAATTTTCACTATCAATTTGCTCATATATCAATTTTCACTATCAATTTCTAAAAATCTTAGTTTTGAATTCAACAACAACAACAACAACAACATATACCACATAGTCTAAATTCAACAACAACAACATACTCTAGTCTAGAATACACTATCAATTTTTGAAAATAAAAATATCCAAATTAAACAATAACCTTCAAATAAACAAAACAACTAACCTCAAAATCCGAGGAGGTTGGAAGGAGGAGGAGAGGTGGTGGAGGGAGCGGCAAAGCAGTGGTGGAGGAGAGGAGGAGAGGAGGAGAGGAGGAGAGAAAAAGAGAAAGAGAGAAATGAGGGAAAAGAGACCCGAAGGGGTCTCTGTATAATTAAAGAAGTGACTGACAGCGTCGCTTTTGTCCGTCGCTTTTTTAAATGAGTTGACCGTGTTTTGACCAAAAAGCGACGTCGTCCATCGCTTTTCTATTTTTTTAATATAAATTAAATTTTAAAGAAAGCGACGGACAACTTCGCATTCTTTAAATTTTTATTTTATTTTTTTAATAATTGCGATGCTGTCTGTCGCTTATAATAAAAAATAAAAAATAATTATTTGTAGATAATTTTGGCACAAAAATCCACCAAAAAAAGCGATGGACGAAGAGATGTTGTCTGTCGCTTTGGTAAAAAAATAGAAAAGCAACGGACAGCGTTGCTTTTTCCATTGCTTTTCAGGAGTGACGTTGTCTGTCGCTTTCCTATCCGTCCCTTTTTGAGTTGTTTTTAGTAGTGTCTTATCTTGCTCTATTATTCCTTGCATTAACCATCTGCGGACCGAAGAGTGAACGAAGTCAGATACCAATTTGTATCACTAGATACCAATTAGAATCAAGTTATAGCACGAAGGAAGAAATAAGAGATAGTTCGTAAAGTCTTCTAGCCTTTTGAAGAAGAGTGCGAACGTCTCCGCATCATTCCGCAAGACTCTACTAAACCTATTTTGGTACGAAGAGATCAATGAACCTAGGGCTCTGATACCATCTTTGTCACGACACAGACCGCCGTGAGTGGAACCCACCTAACCCCCAGGTGAGTGAACCATCATTGACCCCAAACTTAACCGTTCTAATAGCTCAAAATCAGTGTGCAAGAAAATAAACTACCAATTTAATAACAATCTCAACTATAATAAATAACCTGCGGAAAATCTCTCCCTAGAACCTGAAAGTCATCGTACCAAAACACTAACAAATGTCTAGAATACGGGGATGAAACCCCAAACAAACATGTGTCTAAGCCCAAAACAAGTGGGCTATAACTGAAATGAAAGAGACCAAGGTAGCTCGATTGAAGCAGCTCACCCTTGATGTATGAAAGCTATGCGACTATGGGTGAGGTCACGTATCGGCCGCCGAAAGATTGCTTGTACTCACTAAAAGAAAAGCAAGTGCAAAATCAGTATACAAACACCGTGTACTGGTAGGATCATCGGTCAGCTCCAATAAACATAATATGAACAGTAAACCATAACATAGTAAGGTACAGGAAACATGTAGTAAGTCAACAAATAGATAGATATTAAATCCCTCTCTTAGCTTATTAACACATGAACCAAATAACAACCATTGACCACACCCAATACAACAACATATATCCCTTCCCCACATAACCCGGACCCACCAAGGATCCCCGTAACATCACCTAAGTGTTAGACATGCAATCCCAGTCTACTCTAAGACCAATCTCACATTTAACATAAAATCACTCAACCTCTCATGGACCCTATGCAGATATCACAGTTCAAGAATCCATCTCGGTCCACTCATGGAACCATCGAAGAATAAGACAATGCAATCAACAAAACCCATACCAGGCGTGGTACTCGAACCAACCATTAGAATTCCCATACTAGGCATGGTACCCGAGCCAACCGTTAGTATACCCGTACCAGACTTGGTACCTGAGCCAACCATTAGTAATTCCCGTACCAGGCGTGGTACCCAAGCCAACCGAATGTCATAACAAGTCCAAATCAATCAAAACCAATGAACAAACATACTTGTAAAACCAACAAGCAAACAAAAAAAAACTCATTTCCCAAGACTGATTACCGGACAACTAGACATTCACAATTCATTCCCTAATCATGCAACTCATACACTACTATGAAATAGTACGTGAACACATAATGCATATTAGAAATCAAACCATCACCTACCTCGAAATATTCTAAGCTCTATTGAATCGGGGCTTTCCTCTTTTCAGGATCCCTTGCTTGTTCTTGGTCAAGAACTATAATCAATTACTGACCCAAAAGTACCCGGATTAAACAAAATCCCATTCCCCAGACTAACCTATGATCATTCCACCCATTCCAAGGCTTTTCCACCATTAATTCACCTAAATTCATCATATTTACAGATACCTTTAGAGAATTATGGATAAGTGATCATCACCCATCATCAATAATCAATACCCATCATCAATAATCAATACCCAATAACTCTAGCACCCTAGACTCCCCCTTTTCCCCTGATTATTCCATTCCTAGGTCATTCCAAACCTTCCCCCAAGTCCACCCCTAGAAATTCTAAAGCATAGGAAAGATAATACGGAGTTTAGGAGTAGAATCCTTATTTTTGGAATGAAAAACAATGGAAAATGGAGGAAAATCACCTTGCCCTTCTCCTAAAATGTCCTTGTTTAAAACTGACTATTTTGGGGGAGTTTCTGCATTAAATCCCATCACGCTCTGCTATAGAGGTCCATTCTGCTATTACGGTACTGCCATAGTAGAGTCGACCGCCATGGTGGAGGCTGACCGACATTGAGTTCCACTGTAGCGGTATTTTCTTTGCTACGGCGGAGGTCGCTATGGTGGTATGTCAACTGCTACGGCAGTTGACACGGGACAGAAAGTCGTAAAGTCTCCCAAATTGGTCCATTTTATAACACACTCATTTTCCTGACATTTCGTAACAACCCCTTCACGTCAACCTCGATACTGAGAGTTCTACTTACCCGAATTCAATTCTAAAAAGTCCCCTGGACTCCTTTATGTCTTAGCTAAATGGAAAACTAGCTCAAAATCAAGACACTTTACCCAGTCCTTATCGGGATTGCCCTAGACCATACCTCACTCCAAAATTGGCTGAAACTAGCCTAGCTCAATATTTTCAACTCCCAAATCCGAAAGTTTTCTGACTTGAAACTTGGCACGAAAGGCTTACCCATAACGACCAACCCGATCGTTACAGTTTTCTTCATACTACGGCTCTTTTCTAAGGAGCCTATGTTTTTTTGAAACTTGGCTTGTCTTGAATGTGTCACGGCTCGATTCCTCGGTCATGATGGCACCTATGACCCCCAGTAGGCAAACCAATCCCTGTAGCCCAAAACGGTTAGTAATAGGCCACACTTTATCAACTTAAGTGGAAGAATAGTTTAATAAGAGGAAGCAAGGGAACAAGATGAAGAAAAATAGAGAACATGATTAATATACACAATGCGGAAGCAAGGGAACAAGATGAAGAAAAATAGATAACAGGATTAATATACACAATGCGGAAGCTAAACCAAACACAAAACCTGGTATCATAGCGTATAAGAGCCAGATCTACATAAGGAGTACAAGCGTCCAAAATAACATATACATCATGTCTCTAAACTATGAGAGTACAATATATACAAAAGACAAACTAAAGTCAAGCTCTGATCGCCAAGAGCTCACCCTCAGTCCGGGACAGTCCAAAATCTCCAAGCACGAGTCTTCCACGAACTAGCGGCGATGGCTCACACTAGGATCTGCACCAGAAGATGCAGAGTGTAGTATGAGCACCAAATGCGAAGCATAAGGTACCCAGTAGGTATCATAGGCCGACAGAGCACATATAAGATAAAAACGTAGTAACAGACAGAATAGAAGCAAGTAGTCACAGAATCATACGAAAAAGTACACAGGATCTAGCCCAGAGGGAAGGCAACAAAAACAACATACAAGGCTAGCAAGTAGAATATATACATAACAGGCATCGGTGTAAGAAAGAAATAACGCACCTGGGATACTTGCAATAACAGTATATACATAATAAGTTTTAGAAGTGGATGGTACACCGGTAACCTCAAGTACATGCTCGGGAATAGGAATCAATAACCAACTAATCGTACAAATATCAAGCCCAGAAACTAACAACCAAGTAGTATACAATCTCATAAATATAACCATAACAGGGGATAACACTATGATAAAGTAATAAGAGTCTACCTACAGTCCCCTGGCCGCCCATTGTCATGACCCGATTTCTCGGTCATGATGGCACCTACAACCCCCGGTAGGTGAACCAATCCCTGTAGCCCAGGACAGTTAGTAATGGGCTACTATATAACAAATAGGGGAACGAGACGAAGAGAATAGATAGCAGGGATATAAATATATACATATGCGGAAACTAAACCAAACTCCAAGATCTGGTATCATAGTATAGAGCCAAAACTACATACATGGAGTGCAAACGATCCAAAAGAATATATACAAATGTCTCTGAATGGTAATAGAGTACATAAAGCAAAAGATAAACTAAAGCTAAGCTCCGATCGCCAAGAGCTCACCCTCAGTCTGAAGTAGTCTCCAACAGATCTCCAAGCACGAATCACAGCGATCTAACGGCGATGGACCATGCTAGGATCTGCACCCAAAGATGCAGGGGGTAGGGTGAGCACCAAATGCGAAGCATAAGGTACCCAGTAGGTATCATAGGCCGACTGGGCACATATAAGATAAAAGCGTAGTAACAGACAGAATAGAAGCAGGCAGTTACAGAAATCAACGAAAAGTACACAGGAATTAGCCCAGAGGGAAATCAACAGAACCACATGTGAGGCCAGTAAGAAGAATATACACACCATAGGCACAGGTGAAAGTAAGACATAACGCACCTGAGGTCCTTGCAGTAACAGTGTATACATAATAAGTTTACGAAATGGACGGTATACCGGTAACCTCAAGTGTAAGAAGAAGAGAGAAAGAGTAATGATAGGCATGCTTAGAGACATGAATCAAGCCCAACTAATCATATCAATCTCAAATCCAGCAACTAACAATCTAGCACTAACCAATTTCATAATTAACCGTAACAGGAAACAGTTCTACAAGTAAAATAGGAAGAGTCTACCTACAGTCCCCCGGCCGCCCATACAACTGAGGAACATAAACAAGTGAAAACAAACCCTCCGGCATCCCATACTATCAGAGCGTACAATCAACAAACAACAAACAAGGGTGGAGCCTCAAACAATGAATGATATGATGCATGAAGGTCTTAAGTGAAATGGTATCTCTGTATGTACCTCCTCCGGTGCCGATCCGGCCCAGCAGGTAGGTTCCATGGAAGGACACTGCCCGTATACCTCTACTCCACCGTATACCCTTCCTCCGGCACACGCAGCCCGTAGCCCCTAGCCCGGATGGCAAGGTCCATGGAGGTCCCAGACCCCATACTAAAACTCAGTATCAAACATGTCGTCCGGAAACAAGTCCGGTATCAAGATAGAGACCCAGTCTCGAATATGCATGCCCAGACCCTGTCCAGGACTAAAGTAGTAAGAAAATGTCTCAAAAACCCCTCCAAGGGTGCCCGGGCATGACCGGGTCTAAACAGTAAAAAGTCATCTCAGGTGCTCGGTCCGACCGAGGCTAAAAATCATCTCAAGTAACAAGAAAACTCAACTAGCACCCTGGCCCTGCCGAGTCTAGCGATAATCGTAAAACTGATGATTTTAAACATAATTTTACTTTCTTTTATCCAGAAATATCCACAAGTTAAATCAAACCATTTCCAAATTATTTCCATCAAACGGGCCCCCCGGGCCATGCAAGGTTAGAAAATAGTGCCAGTAGGCCCGAAGCCAAAACCATAGTAAAACATGGATAAAACCTCTTTATATGCATGGAAATGGTATGATCACACACAATAGCTGCCCCGCAGCTCACAATCAATCTATCGACCCTGCACAGGCCCACAGCTACTCAGCAAGCATAACCAGCCTAGAAGGATAATTCTATGCCCGGGACTCGCGGACATTCCCAAAATCCCACCTTCTATGTTCCAGAGTCAACAAGGTCTCACAGGACCACAAGGGTAAATAAAATATATCGGCAAGTACTACAAACAACGGAGGAACAAAAGTAGGCGGACATGAATAAAGCGGTCGAAGTCTGTGGTACCAACCTAATAAACCAACCCAAGGATGTCCATTAATACAATTTTATCCTATATATGCGGAGTCTAGAGAAAATAAACCGTAACCTACCTGTCGTCCGATGACAAGATTGAACCTCTCCGAAAAAGCTCCAACACGAAATCAAACTCGAACTCGGAATTTGAATAACTTGACGTAGATAATCGATTTCCTTTCGATGAGCGAATAAATTATCAACATATTTTTCCACAAAATTCCTTGTCAACGTGACTTGAGGAATTAGCTGTAGCATATATCATACAATATCTTACTCACTAATAGAATGTTAGAAGAGGACAAATTGAGATTATATATCTCGATCCTCTGTGAATTAGAATTTCAGCATGAATTAAATACATACTACTTATAATAATCACTAGTTAGGTAAGTAATGTAGGTGGCAACATTAGAGCATCTAATAACACATGCTGTCACTTTCATATGCTTCCATGCAATGATGGTGTGTCACCACCACACTTCATTTTATTCCGTTAGGTACACACTCGGATATTGCGTAGGTTCGTGGTAAAATAAATATAACTTTTTGAATATATCATAATTAATAGAAAATCATTTCAAATAAAACCTACTATATTATAATAATAATTATCAACATAACTAAATTTACTATCTCCGTTAAAATATTACAATGTATAAAAACCTTATAAAATAAATACATATACAATTATATCGTAACAAAAATATTTTTTATAGACCTTTAAAATATTTTAAAAAGGTAATAATAATATAACTTTTTACCAAATTCAACTTTAAAATAAAATATTTTCAAATATACGCGCGATGCTAATAAAATTCTTAAGCTTAGGCTCGTAATTCACCATCGGACGATTTTGATACTCAAGAACTCTCTTGGAACCCTCCCTTATGTTTTCTCACTGTTTCAGAACTGAAATGGCGTTTTAAAACGTGAAGTTGAGGCTTTAAATCGATTTTGACCCGACCCAATTCGCGACCCGGTTCGCAACCCGGTTTCTGCCAGACAGTCCGCGGTAGAACAGTCATAACTTTTTACTCTGAGATCAGTTGGACGTGAGGTTTTGTGCGTTGGAAACTAGACTCGTAGACCTTCGATTTGGTATTTCGGGGGACTTCTAAATCTTTATATATTGGGAGAATAGCCCAGAGACATTTTACCCAAAGTTCAGAAAATTTATTAAAGGAACTTACGATAACTTTTGCCGACTTACTTGTCTTCAAAACTTATAATGCGACTAAACAAATGGACCCGACACCGAAATACCGATCCCGACAAGCCTTAAATGACTTGGGGCCGCTACAACCAAGCTCTAACGGTTCAAGGAAAACGTATACGTGGAAATAACCGGAAGGGTCATTACATCATCCACTACTAAAAGGGACTTTCGTCCTCGAAAGTCAAGGTCAAGGGGGTACCTGAAGGCTCAAACAGCTGCGTATACTGAGCCCGCATATCTCTCTCAGTCTCCCAGGTAGCCTCCTCGACTGGACGGTGCCTCCACTGAAACTTAACAACTGGGATCTCTCGAGACCTCAATCTCCTGACATCTCTGGCCAAAATAGCTGCCGGCTCCTCAACAAACGCTAAACCCTCACCCAACTGAACTGAATCCCACTGCAACACATGAGACTCATCTGGGACATACCGACGCAACATCGAAACATGAAATACAGGATGTATAGCTGAAAACATCGGAGGCAAGGCTAACTGATAGGCAACGCTACCAACCCTCTGAAGAATCTCAAACGGCCCAATGTACCTGGGGCTAAGCTTGCCCCACCTACCAAATCTCATCACGCCCTTCATGGGCGATACACGGAGAAACACCAAGTCACCGACACTAAACTCCAAGGCACGAAGCCTACGGTCAGCATAACTCTTCTGCCTGCTCTGAGCTGTCCGAAGTCTGTCCTGAATCGCTCGGATTCGGTCTAAGGAATCTCGAAGCAAATCTGTGCTCTGTGGCCTAGATTCAGAACTATCAAACCAACCAATCGGCGATCTGCAATGTCACGCCCCAAACCATGGGAGGCATGACCGACACTCGGAGCCCCAAAAGGCCGAGGGTGCCAAAATAGAGTGTATCTCTGTTGAACCTGCTGGGGGTCTGAGACCGACAAGGTCTCTAAGAATAGCAATTTGAAATACTAAAAGCTCAATAGTAGTTAAGTAACTCAAGGCCGACAAGGCTATTATCATAGTAGATAGCTAATAACAAGGCCGACAAGGCCATACCCGACACTAATATACATATACACGTCTACAAGCCTCTAGGAGTAAGTAAAATATCTCATATCCAGGACAGGGCCCTGGACTACCCATAAGCTGTACATATATATAACCTGGTCAAAATATAAGCCAGACCTCTGACTCGTCAGCTCCAGGAAGAATGGAGCTTACCAAAATGGTTGAACTCCGCAACTCCTACTGAAGAGATCTGTCTCGGTATCTGTCTGGACCTGCAGGCATGTATGCAGCGCCCCCAGGCAATGGGGACGTCAGTACGACAATAATGTACTGGCATGTAAGGTAGAAACATAAAAGCAAGTCGCAAGTAGTAAATCTGAACAAGATAAAATATGAAACTTGTAAACTGTAATTGGTAAGACTCATTAAGCTCTTTCTCCTTTATTCTTTTTAGAACACAACACATGCATTAACTCACGCTGCAACTCACTCTTTATAACCCACACTGAACCACAATAGCGCCTCGGCGCACCCTATATTTAATAGCCTCAATATGCAGTAGCGCCTCGGCGCACACTATGTATATAATGGCCTCAATATGGCAGTAGCACCTCGGTGCACACTATGTGTATAATGGCCTCAATATGGCAGTAGCACCTCGGTGCACACTATGTATATAATAGCCTCAATATGGCAGTAGGACCTCGGTGCACAC